>JAWQFJ010023250.1:27500-42500 GCA_034096865.1 Theodoxus fluviatilis | reverse complement strand
TCCGACGGAAATGTTTTTTGTCAAAGACTTTGACTCCCGATGCTGCTCGGCGTAAGCCAATTGGATGATGGGAGATCGCGCGGTTGTTTCTGCATGAGTGCACGCACGTTGCCTTCCATGTGTCCGTTCTCTGTGTAATGAGTCTCTCTCTCTCTCTCTCTCTCTGTGTCTCTCTCTCTCTGTCTGTCTCTCTCTCTCTCTCTCTCTGTCTGTCTGTCTGTCTCTCTCTCTCTCTCTGTCTCTCTCTGTCTGTCTGTCTGTCTGTCTGTCTGTCTGTCTCTCTCTCTCTCTGTCTCTCTCTCTCTCTCTGTCTCTACCTCCCTCTCTCTCTCTCTCTGTGTGTTTGTGTGTGTCTGTCAGTCTATCAGTTTGTCTGTCAGTCTATCAGCTTGTCTGTCTGTCTGTCCGTCCGTCCGTCCGTCCCCCGTCCGTCCGTTCGTCCGTCTGTCCGTCTGTCATTCTGTCCTTCTGTCCGTCTGTCTGTCTGTCTGTCTGTCTGTCTGTCTGTCTGTCTGTCTGTCTGTCTGTCTGTCTGTCTGTCTGTCTGTCTGTCTGTCTGTCTGTCTGTCTGTCTGTCTGTCTGTCTGTCTCTCTCTGTCTCTCTCTTCTCCCTCTTCATCTGTCCACACCACCTCGTTCTTCTTTTAGTCCGGTGGTCTTCCTCCCCTTTTTCCCAGCTCCCCATAGAGATAAACGTAAATTGCAACGAGAGCCCGGGATACATGGACAGAATAGGAATGAAGGCATGCGCTCTCTTGTGAAAGGAGAGAATCTTGACTCGGTGAATGGGGAATAATGGTCGTTCTTGCGTCATGCATTTCCACTGTGAAGAGCGCCCCACACAAGAGCTTTGAACCCGCCATTCCCGTTCAGTGGTCGTCAGCGCTTTAATTGACGCTTCAGAAGCATGTGCATGTCTTGCAGGCCAATCCCCTATCCACGCTCCTCCGATTCAACAGCCTTGGGGGAGGAGTTTGCAAATGGAGGGTTCACCCACTGCTATGGAGAATAAATAAGGGTGGATTTCAATTGTATTGAAGAATTCTTCACACGCTCTGCGCCAAGACGCTCTTATGGACCGCTCTGCCCCGAGTCCTCTGGCGGAGACAGCTGTGACGTGACAGAAAGATGCCAGGCCCTCGCAGCCCAGACCCAGGCAACTCCCGATGCAAGGAGCGGTGGAAAAAAGTCGCTCGAGTAGGAGTCTCGGGCCTTTTTTATGTGGGACTGCCGATGAAGGATTGTATTCTAAGATTGGAGAGGTGTACGTCATTTTTATATGGGAGTTGTGCGTGACTCGCTGTGTTTTGCTCTGTGTTTTCTGCTCGTCTTCTGCTCTCGCCATGGATCGAGATGAATGTCCTGTGCGCCTCTCGCCCCGTTGTTGCCTGGGTGTTTCTGGCCGGGTCTGTGCCGTTGTGTGTCTGCCTCCATGTCTCCAGTGGTATGCGTTGATCTCTGCGCGCTTTCGTGTCTAATGTGTATGCGTATGTAGGTGCGTGTGTGTGTGTCCGTCCGTGTGCCTGTTTGTATATATGCGTGTGTATATGTTTGTGTGTATGTGTGTATATGTGTGTACTTGTGTGTTTGAACGCATTTTCGCTCACAGTGTTACTAGTGACTTCACGCTTCGGTATATAAGCCCATCTCTCTCTCTCTCTCTCTCTCTCTCTCTCTCTCTCTCTCTCTCTCTCTCCCTCCCTCCCTCTCACTCTCACTCTCTCTCTCTCTCTCTCTCATATCCCACTCTTTCACATTCTCTCATTCACTCCTCTCTCTTTCTCTGATTAATTTTCCCTTTCTCTCTGTCACTATCTCCCTCCCTCTCTCTCTCTCTCTCTCACTTGCAATTGCTCGCTTGCTCTTCTATTTCTGTTTCTTTCTCGCTCGCTCACTCACTCTGCATTGTTCGAGATGCCACCTGGCAAATGCAATAGTGTTGCTAGTTTCTTTGCAATCGTGTTTTGAAGACGGTGAGATCAACTCTTGGATCTCGTAGTAAACTTGGAAAATGAGCGTGGCATTCCTGAGAGAATGGTCATCCCAGATGTTTTCTCGCTGCGCAGTCCGCATAAGTAGCCCCGCCGAGGTTTCTTCGATCGCGGTTGAGTCACCACAAAAAAGCGATGTATGCCTGTGAGGACAGTGGCAGAAAAAAGACCGTTTTCTCATCAGTTCATCAGGCACGCAATTTGCTCCGATTTCTTAGTCTTCTGTGTAATCTGTGCAAATACATCCGTCAGGCATTTGTCGTGGGCTGGAGAGCACATATGTGCCCATAACGAAGTTACCGAAGTAACGGTTTCGATTTGATCTCATAAACTAATCTAGTACATTACCCCGACGCCTGGAAGTCCATAATGGGGATTCAAGGCTTTCCCGTCGCAGCCGGAGTGGAAAATTAACAACTGAGTGGATGAATGTTATTTTTTCAAATAACATTACAATTTTGATTAGTCGTTATAACAAGATTCGTCTATTTCTCTTCCCTTTTTTTCGATGGGGAGAGAGACGCAGCAAATGATTAAGAAAAGAAAACGAAATGCAGAAATAATAGGACGTTTGCAGCAAAACATGCTACATCAGAAATAGCATCAGAAGATCACAGAATACATTTTCCTAAGTAGACAAGCTGTGACTATGGAAAGTTTGATTTCCGAGTCGCATCGTTTCTCATTCCTGTAAATGTGAAGAGATGCCGGTAACTGCTCCTCATCTGAGTGCATTTCATAGGAAACAACGACAATTTCCAGTGTCAGAGTAGTGAAAAGGCACCTTTGAATCTTCCGTGTGAAGGACAAGTACCCCATTTGAATTCAGAGTGAAAACTTTTGTGAGTGCCATTCTGCCACTAAAGCAACATCTGTCCCTGCCAATGATTTTACTTCGTTGTCATCGCAGCCTCGTTGGCATTGTTCATGAAAAGGAGTGGAGTTCAGCATTCCTGCAGAAAAGGATTGACAAGAAATGAGCCGCGTACATTTGAATTAACTCTCGAAATGCGAAACGTAATATGTTGTTGCACATGCTCGCACAATGGCGCACACACATGATCACGCACGCACGTAACCGTGCAAACATACACGCACGCAAAAGTGCAAACACACGCGCACGCAAATGTGCACACACACACACACGCACACACAAATACACACGCAAACACTCACTCACACACATGCGCGCGCTCACGCACGCGCTTTCGTGCTCTGAGACGTACACAGACACACACGTATGCACACGCACACACATAAACGATCTCGTGCACGCACTCACACAATCACGAGTATCCACGCATACGTTGCACGCGCTTGCAGACATGTGTTCGCGCGCACGCTTACACACACACACGCGCGCGCGTACGCACACATTTCTACAGTCGCTTAGTGTGTTTCAGTTCTGGTGACCACCAGCTCCACTTCATTAACCCCTCGCATTCCTTTAGCATTCTCACTTTTCCCTCTCCCCTCAATACCCCATTCCCTCAATACCCTATTCTCCCCAAACCCCATTCCCCGAATATCCCATTTCACCCAGTACCCTATTCCCTCAATATCCCATTCCCTCTAATACCCCATTCCCCCATTACCACATTCCCCCAATACCCCATTCCCCTAATATCCCATGCCCTGAATTCCCTCATTCCCCCATTCCAAGAATATCCAATTTATCTCATTCCCCCTATTCCCCCAATATTCCATTCCCCCCAACACCCTATTACCCCAATACTCCACATACACCTTGTCCCTTTCCTATGCTGCTTACAGCTCTTCTCCAAACTGTATCTGGCTCGGGAGAGGAAAATGGTAGGTTCGCATGGAAGAGGAAGGGCCAGAGAGTTTTGCCAGGCGGAAGAGAGGAGGTAGGGGCTTGAAAGGTGTACCGGTGGGAATGGGGGGCGCAGGGTCTGAGGGTCTGAAAAGAGGAACCCGGGGTCCCTGACCCTGTCGGTGGTGGAGCCTAGCTCCCACCCCTAGGGGGCCGTGCGGTCACGCTCTGACCAAACAGCTGTGACCTCACCCGGGGTGAGAACCCGGCGTCACCAGCGCTCCCAGGATCCACGCCATTCAGGGTGGTGTCGGCTTGGGGGGTGGGGTGGGGTGGTGGTCGGAGGGTGAGCCGGGGATAGGATGGGTTCAGGTGGACGCGGAGGGTGAGTTCTTAGCCTGTTTGAGTGTGTGGAAATGTGGTTGCTTGGAAGAGCAATGGATTGTAGATGTGGGAGAGGGAAGGGGTTTGAATCTAGACTTTCAGAAGGGCCTGGCTGGGACGAGATAAAGGATGGGATAAGGGGGTTGGGGGGTAGGTGGGGGTGAGTTGGGGGAGGGGGATATTTTGCGTAAGATTGCAGGTGAGGCAACAGCAGACGACAATGATGATGATCCCAGTTAAGACGGATGCCAAGGAAAGAGTGTAAAGGGAGTCGGGGAGCGAGGATGAGGGTGATGCAGAAAAAGGAAAGGATAGGGACAGCTCAGAAAAGCCTCGATGATGCGGGTGAGATTTGGAACATGCAGATCTAGTTCTAGGCGGGAAATCTACAGTATGAACTCGTGCGAAAAGGTACGGCGTTTGCCTCCGAAATGTAAGATATGAGGGGGTTTATTGTCATTAGCAAAATGCGTGTTGAGTTGCGTGTACTGAGAAGGACAAAATATTTTTTACCCAAATGTGTGGTTGATCATGACTGAGCTCGTAGGAGAATGTAGGTCTGCATCACACCGTTTGGATGTTAAAAAACATCGATGTTAAATCTGAAATGAATGTGATTCTTATACAAGACAGCGTCTCTTTTTTACAATGCAGTAGTCTGACAGAAAATCGACTGAGCGATGAAACATTAGAGTAAAAAAGGAACTTATGGGTCTTTGTCACTCGAAGCATGCCAGGATCAGCGAAGAAAGTGTCACTGCTAAAGCTGCAGATGGTACATCAATGCTGGAGCTGTCACCTGGGGTGGATAATAGGGTTGGGGTGAGGGTGGGGATGGGGGGGGGGGGACTACGAGGGCGTGAGAGAGGGTGGAGAACGGTTGTTGGGGTAGCAAGAGATCCTAGCGGAGGGAGAGGAAATGATGACGACTTAGCTGGCGTCGGGTCGGCGGGGATCAACCGCGAAGAGTCGGTGTGCCAACTTTCCCATGACCGGGGCCTTTCTGGGTGGGGCTGGGGGTGACGTGGGGTGGGACCGGGGTGAGGAAGGGGTGGGGATGGGTTGGGAAGGGGATGACCTGACACGGACCCCAGGAGAACTGGGAGACATAGTCTGGAGAGGGTGGCCGCAGTTTGGTCCCTCTGCCACTCCAAAGGTTTCTCCGTCCCCAGCACTAAGTAGTCTCTCATCGTTTTCCCTAAATCCTTCCCAATCTCTTGATGGACACATTGGAGAGGGTAAGTGGCGGCTCCATGACTACCATACTGAGAGAGAGAGAGGGGACGTGTGATAGCTGGAGATAATTAGCTTTCCCACCGTAGTAAGTCACCTGCCGCAGAAGCACCAGAACTTGCTTGTCTTGAAGCAAAGTGACGACTGACTCTTTGCACGGCTCGGTGACTTTTGACAGCTCGTTTGTTAGCATGCGGTCTGTCTGGATGTCCATGCCCACCCACCTCTCGGCCCTTCCTCCTCCTCCATTTTACAACCTACACCCTCACCCCCCCCCCCCCCGACTCACCCCCACCACCACCCCAACCCCCTTTGTCGGAACATTCTGTTTCAATGATAAACTGGAATAGGGCTTTCTTGATTGTATGGCAAACGAATGCGACATCTTAAATGATTAAAATGACATGTTTGCTGCTACACTTGCACAGCCATCTGAATTGCTCTGTTGCATGCCAAAAAGACCAAGGACTAAAGTTATTGCTTCAGGAATAAAGTATTACAAGTAAATGTACGTCAGTGATTGGTCACCGTTACAAACAGATAAACACAATTACTTTTCAACACTAACTATATAAATTTGCATTGATGTCTGCCATTCATGAACAGTACCGCAAAGCAACAAGGCAAATAAATCAATACCACTTGATGAAGAAAATACTTACTGGGCAACATCAGCACGGCATATCTGTGACGCGGAGAAGTAAGAATTTTTTATTAAGTCTTGCAAGCGGCGTTAATATTCATCGGCAGACGATGATCCGAATGTGATAAAGATGTTAGCGCGGCTTGTCTTTTCACCTGTATGAACGAACACCTGTGGGGTAGGGTTAAGAATAGACCCACCGCGTCTCCCTACGCGATTCGTAAAAGCGCAAAACTCAAGAAATCGTGACTTGACTTGCTCTTTCTTCCTCTGACTGGATGAAGTGATTTCGTGATCAAAGACCTTACATAACCTACACAGGCTGATAGGCTGCAAAATCTCCTTCACTCATTCTTTCATTCATTCATTCGTTCCTTCATTCAATGGCATGGTGGGATTGAAGCCGACATTATACCTTCGGTTCTCATGATGCTTCTTGTCTGGCCTGGAATTGTCTGCCGGTACGGTCGTTCACTTTGGCAGCCTGTGGCCCTTGTCTTGCCCTGGACTGACTCCCTCGCACGGCCAGGCCGAGAGCCACGAAGGCACTTACTTACAAGTGATTCTTGTGACCAACGTGCGGATTTGCTAAGTGTTTGTCAAGTAGTGTGCGTCTGTTTGCTGAATGACTTTGTTGTACTTATTTACAAATAGTTAGAATTGAAGGGAAATATTTCGCGTTGGGGTGTTCTGTGCCGAATTCGTTCAGATTTTTGTCATCTCAACCCACTGTTCCATAAACCATCGATATTCCACCCGCGTGTTGTACCCACTGCTATCCAATCGACGTAATAAGCATGAAGAGAATGCAAATACATATTAAATCACCCTTGGTAATAAATGTTTCCTCATGCATAAGTAAAAACGTGATATTGGTTAAAGGGGGTAAATTGAAAATAAACTGATTAACCTTGAAAACCGCTTATAACTTCGTTTTTTTCCAAATTTGATGAACATGACCCCTGAAATTAATTACGAATGCACAATCGATTTTTTTTTCGTTGGACATTGGACAACGAATATCGGATAAGGAGCAATTTATTGACGAATAATTGTTTCGGATACGAATGATTGTCTGCTTTTTAAAAAAGCATTCCGGGGGCAGATCCGAATATTCTCGACAAACGCTTCTGGCAATGATGCAAATTACTTTCAGCATATTGAGAGGAAGTGAGGGTGAAAATATTTAGAGACAGAGAAGCTGTATCAGATGCAAATCCGTGGATGCGCGCGTGTGCATCGATTGGATGATAACATTGCCATTCTCTCGAAACCTGCCACGACAACAGCCTTTTGCATTTATCACGTCATGTTCTTGTAAATTGCTGTGTCACTCGACATTTCCGGGGCACGACACGTACCTCTCCCACTTAAATGGTGCTGTTGTTTCTTTTTATTTCTGTTGTTTTTGTCTCTCTCTTTCCATCTCCATTGTGTATCGTAGGCCTACACATCTTACATTTTGACTCGTTTCGCCTTTTCTTTTTTCCCCCACGCCCTCAGTACCCTTTGCCCAGCCAGTCTGAGAAATTCTCTAGCGTTTGCAAAGCGGAGACAGCACTGATTGTCCAGAGAGGGCGATTTGCCGGGCCCCCGTTTGCGGCCAATTGAGAACCCCGTGGGGGTCGCTAGGCACTAGTGACTGTTGGGCTGATGGGTGTAAATGATATGCGGGGGAAATTAGGTCCCCGCCCATCACCCTGCTCACTAATCTGCTAATCCCGGGTGATGATTGAAGTCCTGCTCACACCTGGAGCACTGCTCTCCAGTCCTAGGAACTGCCATCTGCTCCCATCGAACGCGGCACCCCGGAAGTGCTTCGTTGTGGGGTGCCTGTCCGTCAAGTACCCGATTCCCTCCCCTCTGTCCTGGGTAGCCAAATCGGGGTACGTCCATGCACCCGGGAAAGGTTGCACTTACCCTCAATTTGTGTGATGAATAAAATAACTTTTTGTCGTTTTGCATTTGTTGGTGTACTGCACGATACATATCTACCCATCGATTGTGGTAGCATTTCTTAGGGTAACTACCCGTTGAGGTAATGATGTGCTCATCACACTGGGTGCCTCAAACTTTCTTGCAACTCAAAAGGTCATTCTACAGAGGTGCCCTGGCCTGGTGAAATTTCTGACATGTTCTTGCTTTTCCTTTTTTGGTTGTTGCCTTGTGTTCGACTTTCTCGCTGCCCTCGCAATCTACGAAGGAAGTGACACTGCAGAAAAAACACAAACCCATTGATAGACCAGTAGGAATACGGCACATTCCTGCGCGTTTCGACCCGTGGTAATAATCGACCATTCTATCAAAGGAATTTAGAATGGTCATTGGAAAAATATGAGTATGTTGAAATAATGATACGTCAGTGCTTATATTTCGAGTTCTAGAGGCTTCGGCTGCAGGAGAAGTGTATTTTGGGTTGCAGTGGGGTGGTTTTTTTTCGTAGTTATCGACGCAGCTGCTTCCTGCAATTTTACAACAAAAGAACTCTGGTAATTTGTGTACTTTCACGAACTAAAAAGCGATTGTTGTAACCTTTTCTTTGTCTTTATCTCTGTTTCTGTCTGACTTTTCGGTCTGTCATTCCATCTATGTGCCTGTCTGCCTGCCTGCCTGCCTGTCTGTCTGCCTGTCTGTCTGTCTGTCTGTCTGTCTGTCTGTCTGCCTGCCTGTCTGTATGTCTGTCTGTCTGTCTGTCTGTCTGTCTGTCTGTCTGTCTGTCTGTCTGTCTGTCTGTCTGTCTGTCTTTCTGTCTGTCTGTCTGTCTATCTGTCTGTCTGTCTATCTGTCTGTCTGTCTGTGTGTCTGTCTGTCTGTGTGTCTGGCTGTGTATCTGTCTGTCTGTCTGTCTGTCTGTCTGTCTGTCTGTCTGTCTGTCTGTCTGTCTGTCTGTCTGTCTGTCTGTCTGTCTGTCTGTCTGTCTGTCTGTCTGTCTGTCTGTCTGTTTGTCTGTCTGTCTCTGTGCCTGTCTGTGTGTCTGTGTGTCTTTCTGTCTGTGTGTCTCTCTGTCTGTCTGTGTGTGTGTCTGTGTGTCTGTGTGTCTGTCTGTCTGTGGCTCTCTCTGTCTGTCTGTCTGTCTGTCTGTCTGTCTGTCTGTCTGTCTGTCTGTCTGTCTGTCTGTCTGTCTGTCTGTCTGTCTGTCTGTCTGTCTCTCTCTCTCTCCCTCTCTCTCTCTCTCTCTCTCTCTCTCTCTCTCCCTCTCCCTCTCTCCCTCTCTCTCTCTCTCTCTCTCTCTTTCTCTCTCTCTCTCTTTCTCTCTCTCTCTCTCCATTCCCTTCTTCCTTCCTACCCTACCCACCACACTGGCTACCTTACAGCTGCAGCGTACATTTGGCCCTATTCGTTCGTAATGTGTTTACTTTTACTCTGAGCAATTTCCATTCATTTCCTCTCTTTGGGCGCACCATTCTTCACTAGCTGAAGATCCGTCCTTTCTGACCGTTTCTCCTCGTCCCCTTCCAATGGGTCGGCCGCGTCTCGTGTTGAGGTTTCCCCCAACTTGACGCCACCAGATTTTGAAGGTTCATTTACTCCTTAGGGGTTTCCACCTTGGGTCGTTACTTTTTTTCTCTCCCGGCCCTCAATGGCTTTCCCCACCCCTATTCCCGACAGCTCTAAGGAGGAGGGGCAGGAGATGTGGGTACAGGGGGGCTGGAGGGGAAGGAGAAGCGAAAAAGAAGAGGAGGGTTGCTTGGATGGAGTGAGAAGAGGGGAGGTGGAAGATTGCCCGCGGAAAAGAGAGGTGACCCCTAGGTATTTGTAAGGATGCCGTGTCAGCCTGCCCCGGCTTTCCGACCAGACTGGATAGATCCTGACTGGACGGGATCGGTCAGAAATCGCATGGTGAAGAGAGAAGGAGAAAAAAGAAAGGAAAAAAATGGCCCAGTTCACTGAGCCGGAAGTTCCTGCGAGTTAGCGCGCAAAAGGTGTACGAGTGTGCTGGGCACTGGCGAAGCTGACATGAAGCGCGCGTTGAAGACTCGGGAATAAAACTCACCAGCCATCAGTGGGAGCCTGCATTAGCAGCGACTTCGTCCTCACACTGAGCTCGCTCGCAGTGCTTCCCCGCTCCTTTTCCTCTCCCCAGCCCCTTTCTGTGTGTTCCTTTCTTGACCATGTTCTAACATTTATTTTCCAATCGGATGGAGGGGGAGGAATTAAGAAGAAGTTAATGACAAGGACTTGCAACAACAGCAGCAGCACCAGGAGAAGGAGGAGAAAGAGAACGACGACGAAGAAGGAGGAGGAGGAGGAGGAGGAGGAGGAGGAAGAGGAGGAGGAGGAGGAGGAGGAGGAGGAGGAGGAGGAGGAGGAGGAGGAGGAGGAGGAGGAACAACAACAAATGAAGAGATGGAAGAGGAAGAAGAGGAGGAAGAGCAGCTGCGGCAGCAGGAGGAGAAAGAGAAGGAGAAAACATGGAAGCACAAAATGATGAATTTCAAGAGAAAGAAAGTAAAGTAGACGAATTGAACTGAACTGCAGTTTACTTATTATGGCCAGCGGCCCATGGTAAATACATATCGGATAATTCACTCCAACAACAAAAAAATGGGGTGTCCCGTACCTAAGTAAAGCAGACGAAGGAGAAGTAGTGGGATGAAACGGCGAATGAATGACTACACGCATGAAAATGATTCTGAAACTTTCTACAATGATATTATGCTGTTGTCTATCGGTAATGTTACAATCTATTTATGACACACACTTTTACTTTCTCTGTGTGTCTATACGGGTGTCTGTGTGCGTCTGTCTCTATGTGTGTGTGTGTGTGTGTGTGTGTGTGTGTGTGTGTGTGTGTGTTTGTCTGTGTGTCTCAGTGTATGTGTGTGTGTGTGAGTGTGTGTGTGTGTGTGTGTGTGTGTGTGTGTGTGTGTGTGTGTGTGTGTGTGTGTGTGTGTGTGTGTGTGTGTGTCTGTCTGCATGTGTGTCTGCGTGTCTATGTGTCTGCGTGTCTGTGTGTTTGATCTCTCTCTCTCTGTCTCTCTCTCTGTCTCTGTCTCTCTCTCTCTCTCTCTCTCTCTCTCTCTCCCTCTCTCTCTCTCTCTCTCTCTCTCTCCACGTCGGGTCCTGTTTGTCTGTCGCCACGCCCCATTCACTCTAGTAGAGTCACGACCGGTCAGCGTCACCAGCATGACGTAGCTCTGGAGCCCGTGGCCTTGAGTTGACCCGGGGAGAGGCGGCTCTCCATGACCCGTGGCGGCGGGGTCACTCTGGCCAGCTGGCTCGCCCAGTCCCGCCAGAGTCACCCCGGCCTGACCCCGTAGCCCCACAGGTCCCCGCAAGGCGCAGAGAGGCAATGGGAGGGGGTGGTGAATGAGGGGGTGCGGAGGAGGAATGAGAAGAGGTGTGTGAGAGAGGAGGGAACTTGAGATGGCTAGTACGAGCAGAAAGGTAGCCAGTGGGGAAAGGAGGGGGGAGGGGGGTGGGTGGGTGGGGTCCAAGGACCTTGAGAAAACAGTTCAGGGATGATCTTGAAGGTACAGGCTGGGAAGCTGTGTGAGTTTCGGGGATGTGGATTGCAGATCTATACATGTATACGAGAGGGTTGTAGTCGTGGGTGGCAGACTGGTTCGGATATGCTATGAATGATCTGAACACTTGCGGAATGAAGCGGCCCAGACCTTCAATAAGACTACTCAGATTCTGTAGGAATGGGATGCTTGACTGATGGAATGGAACATGCAAAATACTCTTTGTTGGATTCGGGCGAGAGCCATGATCTACTCTGTGCTGCCACTGGAGGCTGCAAGTCCAAACCATGCTGTCTTTAAAAAATAAGAACAGTCGCCAGTAGCAAAAATGAAGGTATGAGGAGGTCACGGATTGTGCACATGGTGTACGACGGAGGGTCCCCAATCGCATGACGTAAGAGCCCAACACGTTGGGATGGCAACAACGATGGAAATGAGAAATAGCGAGGTTAATGGTTGGGTCAGTGCAAATACATTGATGTTTTCACTTGACCTGCGATTCATGCTGAGAATCTCAACGGTTCGTGGGGAAGGACAAGGAGAGGGGAATGATGTCATAGAGGAAGTAAACAACTGCGGTGAACATTGAAAATACAGATGGGGGTACAGTCCCTCATTCAACCAGTGCATCACTATTTTCATCAGGTCCGCAAGAAATGTTTGGGTTGCGCAACTTTGAGCAGTTAAGTAGAATATGACAAAACCAGAAGTCACCGTAGATCAATGTATATGACCAACAAAATAGAAAAAGAAAAGAAAAAATGGACTTCTTACGGGGGAAATAGGTTAATTAATACACACCTCACTTGACAGAACTGCAGATAAATCGAACTCACAGTGAAGTATACGCTCGTAGGTGTGAATTTTGATCATGTGTAATTATTGGAAAAAGTCTTGAGGATAGTATGAAAAGACAGGGCGGGAAATCCTATCAGAAAACAAAAAGTCTGGCAAAGCCATTTCACACACACAGAGAGAGAGAGAGAGAGAGAGAGAGAGAGAGAGAGAGAGAGAGAGAGAGAGAGAGAGAACTTCCATCAAATGTGTACAGTCCCATGCATAGTATGTCACTTTCAAAGCAAAGCATCACGGCATCTTCTACCTGTCACTCCAGTGGTCGATGTTTGGAAAGGCCTAGCAGAGCAAGGAATGAGAGAGGCATCAACCTTTCTGTCACACCGGTGATGGCTGCATGACGCCGTGCTAAGCACCGTGGGGACAATGGAGCGTTGACTGACTTACCAAACAACTCGCTCCCATGGTAACCCACGCCTGATACGGGCACTTTGAGTTTTAATGTTCGGCAAGACGGTGCAGATTCTCCCGATATTTCATTTGCTTGTCTGAGGCCGTTTTGTAGGAGTCGTTTCCATGTAGACGCTTCATCACAAGGGAATCCTTGGTTGAGCACAATTTTGTGATTGTTGGTTACAGGTCGGTGATGGGACTTGCCTACATTTTTTGCACATGACAACAGCATGTAGTTCTTGGAGGGTGTTGCAACTTACAATGTCTCCACGTGAACTTGGTATTCTGCAGGTGTCCAGTAAAATGGAGAGATTCTGGCACATTTGTTTCTCTCGAGATAAAACGGCATCTTGAATGTCGCCATATATATGCACAGAACAGAAAAAGTAAGAGGATTGAGAATGGGCAAAAATACAGAAGGGTGCTTGAGAGAAAGGAGGGGGAAAGCAGCCGAAGGCCATGTGGGGGTACGGCAAAAGAAGGGGAAGGGGAGGGAGGCTTGAGGTGTTAGTGAGGGGGGGGGGATAGATAGATAGTAGCCAGGCAGAGTGACCGCTGCTGCTCGTGCATCACGCCCCGTCACTCAACGCTCACTGACGCGGCCTGCCTGCCCAGCTTGCCCCAACCCTACCTGCTGCCCCAACCCCTCATGCAACCCCACCCCCACCCCCTTGCCTTCCTAACCGCCGCCACCCCTACACCCTGCTGTGGCCTCGATTCTTACAATCTTCTCCCCCCCACCCCCCACCCCTCCCTCCCCACCCATAGTGCTTTCACGTGCACATCATACATCCCACCCCCACCTCCCACCCCCATTCCTCCAAATCTCCTCCAACCTCTCCGGTCCTCTTCTTTCGATTCTTTCTCTCAAATCCTGACACAAGCCCACCCCCTACCCCCACCTGTTTTGTCGCCCCCTCTTTCTCCCCTCGATCTCCCGCACCGACCGCAGAGTGTAGAGATACTTTTCGTCTCGTTCCTGGAGCGAAGAATGTCTACATTTCTCAGACTGAAGTTAACTTCGAGAGGATGGCTGGGGTCACAGTAAACTGCCTGTCGTCCTTGAGAACTGGCTTTGAGTTTATCAGGAGGGTGTCTAAGTTTAAAAAAATCTTCAGATAAATCTTAGAATATCTTCCACACCCAGATCCTATCATCGAAGCTGTTACAATGTACAAAACACAAGAGTGGTAAGTGATTTCATGAACATAAGCAAGTACGACGAACAGAACGTGCATCAGTTACTCAAACGTGCAACGAACATCTGCTTATTTGTCTACGTCGATATCATCGATGAGATGAATGAGTGAGCGAGTGAACGAGCGAGCAGAAACGTGAGAGAACAAGCAAGAAAGCGAAGAGCGAGCGAGTGACCAACTGCGGCAGTGTTGCAGTAACTGAGCGAGAGATCAGATCACATAAGTGAGTGAGTGAACACACAAGAAAGTGAGCGAGTGAGTGAATGAGCAACGGGGCGAATGCGTTAGCTAGCGAACAAGTGTGTGGTCGAGTGAGTGAGCCAACGAGGGAATGAGAGAGTGAGTGAGAGAGTTGAGTGAGTGGGTGGGTGGTTGGGTGGGTGAGTGAGTTAGTGAGTGAGTGAGTGAGTGAGTGAGTGAGTGAGTGAGTGAGTGAGTGAGTGAGTGAGTGAGTGAGTGAGTGAGTGAGTGAGTGAGTGAGTGAGTGAGTGGGCGAACGAGGGACTGAGCGAGTGAGGGAGTGAGCGAGTGAAGGAGTGACCAATTGCAGTTTCGGAACGAATCGCGATATTGACGGCTCTGTTTGTCAATGAGTGTCTAGGGTTCAAACGGTAGAACACGTGGATGGTACCGCGGGCATTTACTTGATTACGTACTGTCGTGATAAAGGAAGACATTTTCTGAACCAAACACAAGGTAAATAACACATACAAATTGCCTAAAGGAACAACCATACGCAAGACAGCCTTGCAGTTTTCTAGAACAATTCCTCCTCGGATTAAAATAGTCACTTTTTTTTACATGGGCAGTACCACTGACAAACTAAACTGCTCGTTCACAACTTTGGGGAAAGTGGTAAGTTTAGCGCTGTGTCATAGCACACTACTTGCGCGATAGAAGAACGCGTATCCACTGGTCTGGCATTCCGCATTCTGCGAACTGTTCTGGACGACGTATTTCATCCCAGATTCCAGGTTTTGTATTCTACAATCCCGTCGACGACTGAGAGAGACTTTTGAGAAACTGTCGCTGCTATGTCAAATCGATCTCGAGTCCTCAT
>JAWQFJ010023250.1:17500-22500 GCA_034096865.1 Theodoxus fluviatilis | reverse complement strand
ATATCCAGATGCAATTTAAGACGGCTTTACAAAACTGAGTGCATTCTGAAATACCGTCTGCACTTGCTGTTCATAGTACCTGGACTGCAACGTCAAAACACTTTTGAAATTGACCTCTTAACGAAATCGCTTCATAATTATAATAACTAATAAGACACATTTATAATAAAAAAGATGACGTTAACTACTTTAACTTCGCTGATCACACCACCCTAAAGCATGGTATCCCATAACCCCATTTCTGCTCTCGCTTGATTACATTCGCTCTGTAGCACTTGCTATTCATAGCACATGCTACAGAGTGTATCACAAAACTTCTTCATGATCTCAAAATAACCCTGCTGCAAAATGTCGTTTGTCATTGATGGTTTCTTTTTACTGAAGGCGTTTACAAACTTTTTTTTATTCCACTGGTGCTCTGGTCATCGGTTACATGCTGCAAAGGAGAAAATTACTTCCAGATTTTCTGCTCTGGTCATCGGTTACATGCTGTAAAGGAGAAAATTACTTCCAGGTTTTCTGCTCTGGTCATCGGTTACATGCTGTAAAGGAGAAAAATACTTCCAGGTTTTCTGCTCTGTACATCGGTTACATGCTGTAAAGGAGAAAATTACTTCCAGGTTTTCTGCGAAAGACGAGAGAATAGTCGCAGTAAAAAAAAGGCGACTAATGAAAGAATACAACAAAAAGAAAATCATGCTAGTTGTTTTGTCATTACTATCATTATTAACTGCTTTTTATTTTATTTCTGCTTCTTCATCCTTGATTCCTTTTGAATGGTACTAATGTTGGTACCTCGTGAAGGCGAAGCATACGTGCATGCGCTTATTTGAGTATGATCAAAGATTATAGGTTACACAAAGATAGTTCATTAGCTAATTGTTATGAGGATCGAGACACGTTGCGCCCCAAACGGCCAGGACTATGGGGAAGTAATCACACTGCTTAGATACATGTAAAAAGTGCTTGTTTGTCGACGCGTTTCTGATGCATTCCGATCGTGTTTGTGAATACATTTACGGTAAACTAAAGCCTCTGCTGGGCTATTGATAGCCTCTTTTTTGGGAGGTGTAGATGGTCCAGCATGCTAAGGCGTTGGGCTTTGCAGCGAGGCGCTGTGCCGTGGTTCAATCCCAGGGGCGGGAGAGATGGGAGAAAAGTTAAATACATTTACGGTGTAATGTGTAATAAAATGATTTGCTGCAATAATGGGGGTGTTTTGGCTTTGTTTTTTTGTAGCAGGCGTTGTGAAATCGAAATATTTGGTTCATCTAAATGGATGCTTCTGCGCATGCGCGTGAGCCTATAGTCCGTTTAAACATTGCTCTGTCAGTGGACGCTACTGACTTCGCACGCCCGGGGAGTTATGCCAAAGATCCGGCCGCGTTAAAGCATGCAAAAATATTAATTAGATTAAAAACTAATCGAAAATAGTCATATTAGACTGTTTTAACGTATACTTTCTGCACAAAACCCACAGAAGATAAGTAAACAAACCTCACCGGTCGTATGTACCTAGATGGCTAGCGGACGAATAATCTTTGTCTCCACTGACAGAGCAATGTTGAAACGGACTATAGGCTCACATTTCGATGAACCAAATATTTCGATTTCACAACGCCTGCTACAAAAAAACAAAGCCAAAACACCCCCATTATTGCAGCAAATCATTTTATTACACATTACACCGTAAATGTATTCACAAACATGATCGGAATGCATCAGAAACGCGTCGACAAACAAGCACTTTTTACATGTATCTAAGCAGTGTGATTACTTCCCCATAGTCCTGGCCGCTTGGGGCGCTGCGTTCCGAGCGTCTTGTAACTCTACATAGCAAAAGCTCGGCATGAGCTATCTTTGTGTAACCTATAATCTTTGGTATGATTTCGGACGAGCTATTGAGGGAGTTTAAACAAACAATAACAGAAGGATGTGCATGATGATAATTGTCAACTACTTGCACTAAACTAACCTAGTGATTATTTACATTGCCCCATTTGTATGTTTTCTGTATGTTGTTCACATCTATGTAATGTGGCACGCGCGCGTGTTAGTATGAGCGTGAAATTATGGTCGCTTTTTCCATTTTCCATAGTGATCGCGGATTCACACAAGTAAGAACATTGCTGTACAAGCATTGACTGTAACTTCACTGCTGGTGTAAAGACACGTGATATCAGGAGAATTCAGGCGGTCACATTAGTTTTCCTTTGGAACAGTTTTGCCAAACAGCGTTACGCAGACAAAAGAAATTGGATACTGTTGTAACAAGATTTTCCATTGTGCTCTGAAATAGTTTGCTTCATGGGTGAGGGTAACATATCATTTGAATGTGTGGGCGCCATAAATGCGCATGGTTTGACCTGACGGAATTTTTTCGGGCTTTGACACTTAAAGAGAAACATTAAATGTGTTTTTAACTTTGCTGCAAGGCTCGTGTGGTTCTTGGATGCTATTAGAGCAATTCAGTGTTGTTCAGCATTGTCCGTTAAGATGCATGGACATAAGTACCTCGTGCAGTTTAGTACTGTGTAGTACATACTGGTTTAGAGCCGAATGCTCATGAGACCTTTGACATTTGAAGACCTCATAGTTCGATGCCGTGTGTTGAAGTGGTTTGCATAGTCATATCTGATACATTGCTAAACAATCTGCGCTCTGTGGAAACCCGATTGATTCCGTTGAAGATATGAAATGATTAAAACCAATATTTTCGAAGAGGTGCAACGAAATCAGAAGAAACGCGATCAAATTTCTTTATACTTGAAAGAAAACTGTTGGAGAAATCACAGCGGTCGAGTGAAATAATTTTTTAGTGACAAATTCATCGACAACATAAGTAATGGTTCCACTGAGAATGTACTGGCAACTATTTTCCATGATGGGATACATTATCAAGGTGATTGGCACTTTCTTTCCGATAGATGGGTGTGATGAACGACTTGTGTCCAGAAACTATTTTGTCTCGTCATTAGATATACAATTTTATTGCTTCCTCGTCACACCTTGTGGTCTTATATCGACTTTGAGAGGCCTGCAGTCCCGTTTAATACTACATTGGACCGATGGTTTAATCTTGTAAACTCTTCAGGTAAGACTATGTCCCTAGTTGCTCGATAAGTAACACCAAGCGTCTAGATTCGTGTCGTTGATGACGGTGTCCGATTTGGTCCCTAAGCCATACATTCCCGTAGCTGTTGCAACGATGATGCCGGACTGAAACCATGTAGTAAGGAGTCGAAAAACAGGCAAAGGACACAACGAGGAAGCTACTGAAAATGTTTTATCGTCGGCTGGAACCAATGGACGAGGATCAATCAGCGCGGTCACCTTGCCTTGATCGAACGCGTGTCCCACAGGTATGAAGTACGTGATGCCCGCAGCCACAAGTACTTGTTAAGCAGTGTGCCAAGATATCGGTACTCTCCAGCCTCTCGCTGTAACCTTCTGGCTTGAACCGAAGCAGCACGTCTTGGTAGGTGGGCATGTGGCATTCATTTTGACCGAGTCCTAATTATTGGTAAGGGTTTTATTTTGAATTGTGGCTTTGAAGTGGCGTGTAAGCCACAAAACGTAATGGCACGGGCATTGTCATTCAGTTCAAGCTTGCGGCTTATGCCGTATCAGTCATCGTAGAAAAGAAAAACTGAAACAAACGACTCCATTTGGGGATTCAAAACTGACTCTTGCGGCCAAGAGCATCACAGAGCGGGACGTCTCTCGTGAGCACACCCCGAGTTATGTAAGACACGGTGCAACCTCTGCGGACTGCTTAAGCGTTGGCTAACATTTCTGAAAGCACAAGTCCTGAACTCGTCCAGCATGCATCAACACTTGACACGTCTTGTCCGCAGCGGAGACTTTGTCTGGACGCGGTGGGGTGGAAGCTTCTCCTTTTTGCACGGGCAGTGATGGAAGCGTAGACGCTGGTCGCACAGAAATGAACTTGTCAGCATCGCGTGTCTGATGAATAGCTACAATCTGCAAAGTGCAAAGGCTTGCATTTCTCAGCTTGCTGAGGGCAAAGACAAGGAAGGGGTGGGGTGAGGAGATGGAGGATTGAAGGAGAGGAAGGGTGGAAAGAGTTGGGGGGGGGGGGGGGGGGGGGCGGGAGGTAGAAGTAAGGGAGAGTTTGGTGCAGAGGGCATGGAGTTTGGGTGAGTGAAGGAGGGAGGGGGGGTTGAGGAAAAGGATGGAGGGCGAAGGGGGTGTTGAAGTAGACAGGCAGGACTCTGTTCCGTGAAGGGTGTTGGGGGTGATGGTCCTGTCTTTGTTATGGTCTCTGGATACAGACTGCACACTCGGCCGCGATTCCCTTCCAGGTCGCGATCTCAGTCGCTGACGTCATCGCCAGTTTTTCATGAGACGACCCTGCCCAGGAGACGAGGGAAAAGGCCCGCTTCGATTTCAACGCGACATTGAACTTGGAAGAGAGGTGGCAAAAGGTTGGCATGTTTTGAATTTTATCCACCTCCTCCGTTTTGTTTTTTCCTGCCTTTATGCTACCTCGAACGTCCTCTCGCTGCACACTGCTGCTTTACCGAAAAGGATTTTTCAAGATTGAATAAACCTGGGAGAGCTTCCATTTGTTGAGTTGCGGATTTGTTGGATTTTTTTGTTGTTGGATTTTTCAAGTTGGGGAGAAAAACACAAGTTTTTTTTCTTTTTTGGAGTGACTAGGGACGATGCATTTTTCTCATACAGTGTGATGTTGCGTTCGGACGTCTGCACGTGAAAGCACTTTACTCACCCTTAGCGTGCCAACTTTCCTCCTCCTCAAATCTTTCCTTCCCTCTCTTCCATTCCTGCCGATTCTTCTCGTCCCACCTTCTCTCTCTCTCTCTCTACCCCCTTCCCCCCTCCCCCCTTCCCAAGTCCTACCCCCTCCACACTCACTTCTTGCCCATTTCCCTTCCCAAGCTTTGCACCCCGAGATGACAGAGTTGCGTGCTGGAAGGCCACGTTTGAATGCCTGCAGAAATGCTCCTTCGCTGCCG
>JAWQFJ010023250.1:5000-12500 GCA_034096865.1 Theodoxus fluviatilis | reverse complement strand
ATACATTATTCATCATCAAGACAAAATATAATCGAAACAAAAATCATCAAATGTCATATATATATGAAGGCATTGATAATCTCCAGGTCACGTATGCGTAAAGTGAACATATAGTGAATGTACATGGTTAGGGATCTAGCTCCTATTAAATTATGGACTTTCATAATATTAGTTAACATGCGCTTATAAATATATTTTGTTATAGCATATAACCTAAATACTTCAAGCGCAAGACATTGTATGCACTACACGTTAAAAGAAAATGTTTCTCGTGTTATTTTCTGCATAACATGGACATTGCAGGTTCTTTGTGGTTAAGTATCTCATATATATTGGACTTTAGGTCATTTTAACCAAAACCATCCGATTCGTATTATAACATCTAGAAACGTGTTGACATTGATTACATTTAAGTACTTTTTGAGTTCCAAAGTTTGCTTGAAGGAAGCATACCACTTAAATCTTTAACCGCTTGAATAACTCCAGTTCCAAGAATGGATGTAACAATTCACCAGAGTGAGAAAGAGAGAGAGAGAGAGAGAGAGAGAGAGAGAGAGAGACTCGTTGACAGTTGGACGAACAAACGGAGAAGCGGACTATCTGACTTGCAAGCAGGCAGGAAGGCATCCAGACTGCTGACAGACAGACGGACTGACTGACTTGCAAGCAGGCAGGAAGGCATCCAGACTGCTGACAGACAGACGGACTGACTGACTGACTGACATATATTAGATATTAAGAGTGAGAAACGTAAATTGTGGATCCCAAAGCCGATTTATAGTAAAATAAATATAACTTAATGGGAAACTGTCTCAGGACTATAACTGACAGACGGATATGAATAGTGAAAGCTTGAGCCAACTTTAATGAGGTTTGTTTGCACTTCGTGCCACTAGAATTGCGAGTTTTCAACAAGCGCAGCAAGGGATTTTTTTTAACATTGAAAATTATGTTGAGTTCGAAACTTCACCACTATTGTAGAAATACCTTAACATACATATGATGAAAAGATATCTTCAATCGGCCCTAAGCTGTAGGCGTTAATAACCGTGCATTCTCTTTTTGTTATTCAATTTTGAATAAATGTCAGGCCTTTGAGATGAGCTTAAACATAATTTGAGAGAGCCAAACAAACGAGAGTGTACATCACGTTGCTCCATGGCCCTCTCATCAGCTGGAATCCCTGACTGCTGTACAAGTATGACAGGTACTTGCACATATGTTGCATACATATTCGGTCAAGTAGTAAGAATCAAGATGGCAGATACTGTATATTTCAATAACTTTTATTCTACAAGTATGCCCCTATTGTAACTATATGCAAAGGACATACCAGTCTTGCAAAGTAATATTTTCATTTGATAGGTGTAACTTTTCTCCCGTCCGACCGATTTCATTCCACGCTGTCATTTTAATGTTGAAAATGTACACACAAGTATCAATACAGTTTGAAAATGTACTTCCTTGCGAATCTTTCTGTTGCGACCTGGTAAGAGTAAACTGTTAAACTGAAAATACGAAGTTTGTGTATTGCGTCAATAATGTAGTTCCAGGCTTTAAACCGACTTTTTTTATTGTGATAGTTTTCTGTTGGTCTGACTTAATTTATAAATTCGAATCGCAACTCCGCCATGTGAATTATGACGGTCAGCAACTCACGATTTTAGGATTGCGACACACACACACACACACACACACACACACACACACGCGCGCACACACATAGACACACACACACACACACACACACACACACGCACTCACACAAATTGGCGCATTTGGTGGGCAGGACGCAGTGCGAGAGGAGACAATCCGTTGCTTCTCAACATTTTCTGATATTTCAATGGTGCGGCTATCAATTTGCAGTGATGAAATTTTCATAATCGAATACTAAGAGATATATGGTAGAATTGGCTTTAACCCCAAAACTTTTGTATCCGAAATCCGACGAACAATTTATAGTTACGCATATGACACAATTGCTTCGTAATGATGCTCGTATTAATTTCGCGGCTAATTGCGATAGTGCGCCACAGTGGAAAAAGTGTGTGTGTGTGTGTGTGTGTGTGTGTGTGTGAGAGAGAGAGAGAGAGAGAGAGAGAGAGAGAGACAGAGAGAGAGAGACACACACACAGAGAGAGAGAGAGAGAGAGAGAGAGAGAGAGAGAGAGAGAGAGAGAGAGAGGGACAATTCAAAAGGTTTGATTTGTCGTTCGTTTCATGTTAATGAGAAAATGATTGTCACGTAGTATATTTATTTCATTATATCAACTTGTTATTTATCTTTCATGTATATTCATTACGTCCCTTCTATTAAATATATATATTTAAATAAGATTTTATTTGTAAGAAGATTTCAAACGTACGACCGGCACAGAATTGCTCTCACCAAGCCTTTATGATTTACGAACACTTCCTCGAATTGAGATTTCTTCAGTGCGCTATATGTAAAGACGCTTTCTTTCTACTGCAAACCGATCACGAAATAAAATGGTGTTTCGCGTGAGAGCATTAAGACCGGTCAGCAACTCTCATTTCTTGCCTATTTTGTACTGAGGAAACAATCATCTGTCAGATCTCACTGCAGCTTGGTTGCTGCAATGTGCAGGCTTTTGCATGCAGCTGCACTGGAGATATTTCTTGGATTCGCACTCTAAGTTCACCAAAACCGAGCACTCCATTACAAAAATGAAAACGCAGGAACTTGTCGCGTGCACGATTGCGAATGTTGTAGTTTTCTGTTCATGCGAAAAGCGAAATATTATCAATTGCACGTTTTTGCTGCACGCGTGTTTTCTTGAAAGTCGTGGCAAGCGATAATTGCTATTTTGTAGGGTGCCTCTTTCCTGTTTGTATCGCATTTCTAAAATGTATCAGTCATACGACAGTTTAAGCGCAGTGTAAGACAACAATGATATTGAAAAAGCGAAACAATATATTTTTATAATTTGACTTGATTTATGTACAGGGAAAAGAAAACGTCAACAGTTCTACCCGGTATATAAAAAGGATTTTGGATTGTTGGAAATTTTTCTAGTTCAATCACATCATTGGTATTGAGAACAAGCGACACGCCGGGGTAATATTGAGATACTATTGAATCTAAACTACATCTGTACTCTTAAAAAATGCATTCCAGGAAAATATTCATGAGACTATACTCTCTCTGCATGTGAATACCCTCCGCTGCAAAACTAGTGTATAGAATACAAATATTCATTCACCTAATGTTGAGGAAAAGGAAAAGCGTCGGTGAACAATTTCCCTGAAATACTAAATTACAACACCGAAGTAGAATGAATCTGCAGTTTCAAAAGGAAATCAAGTTCTTCTCTCCAGAAAATGAAATGGTGATCTCCGTCGCTGTGCAGAAGCATGGCTATGTGTGAATGTGAGATGCGAAGCAACACTGATGGTGGGGCAGAGTAGTGGCGCGCACAGACGCTCCTGCTGCACGCGTGTGTGTGCGAGTGCGCGCTCGACGTTGAATTCTCACTCGCTGCCTCCAGCGCTGCCGCACACGCACAGTTCGCGAGCGCATTTCGCATGCAAGATCCCTCCCTCTTTCTCTCTTTCGGTGCAGCGAAACTGGAAGAAAAACGTCGACTAGGAAATGAAGCGGCCCCTCGCGGCCTCGCCTCGAGAGCAGACCACGTGGGAAGGGAGGTCGTTAGCTCTCACGTGAAGCTCTGTCACGCATCGAGAGAGCTCCGGAATGTCTCTCGTTACTCCCCCTCGACGCGCATGCACACACGCGCTAATTCTGTCGTGGAAGTGTGCGTCAGTGGAACTAGTTCAAATTAAAGCAAACTCGAGGAGAATGTATAGGAAAATGATATGCTTTTGCTAATGTATTTAGAAAAGTGCAGTTTTGATATATGAATGTCACTGCGTCGATTCACCCCGCTCGCACGAAAAAAAGTATTGCAGTGAATTTTGTGATGGAATGGTTTGAAATATTCCAGTGTTTCTCATTTCCCCCCACCAACCTCATACATCTGTAGTCAGCCTCCCACCGACCACCCCCCGTTTTCTTACGCCACAATTTTGAGTATGTGTAGGGCGACATTTGTAATTAGGTATCGACAGCCTGAGAGAAAATGACCATCAGCCTGAGCATTAGCGAAGTTTGCTAGTTTCCTTCGCTCCAACTTCAGTCATCTGAGAACGAATTCGTGCTATTTTTGCTTGCGAATACATGTTGTTCTCTGTTCTCTCCGCTTATTTTATGTTTGTATGCATGTATGTATATTGAATGCAAACGAACGAAAAATGTACGTGTTCACCTTCCCCCTTAGCGTTTTTTCGCTGGCGGCGCGCTCTCTTAAGAATCGCGAAATGAAGTAACTGTTTTTATTTTCAAATCTAAATACACGCATCCTACACACACATATTCGGTATTAACATGTCAGAAAATAATGTAGATTTAATTGATACGTGGGAATTCTTTCTGTGAACCAAGATTAACACGAAAACGTTATTTTTCTCGCAACCGCTGGCGAATGTAAATGCATTCTGCAAAAATAATGTTTCGTTCAATCGGGCCTCACTCCCACCACCAAAATAAAAGGGAATTACTCAGGCGTTCGTTTCATGTCGTTTGATAGATAGCCAGCCAATGAAGCAGAGTTTTCTGGCCTCTGGAAACATCTGGCAGTCTCACCTGGCGATGTCACACAGCCTCAGTTAGGTGTATCTTTGGACAGTTGGGTGTGTTTATATATATATATATATATATATATATATATATATATATATATATATATAATGCAATTGTCGTAAATGATAATCATTATGTCTAGTGTCAGTGCTTGTTGTTAATTTTCTATTGACGATGAAGAGTGAAACAACTTTTCTTTAACTCCCGTGCGATCAAAATCACAATAAATCCAAAGTCCTATATAGAGTAAGTGTTACATGATTGACTTTTCGTCGTTTCCGTGATGTTTTTTGTCCCAAACAGCCAGAAAGTATACATCTGTCGACACAGAAGCCCAGTCATGTCATGTTAGCAATCCGAAAACACATAATAATATTACTACTACCCCTGCTGACCGTTTTCGTTATGCTCACTTCAGCTGGGTTCAGGCTCTTGACATCGCAAACCTTAACAACGCAATAATCGTCATCGTAGTTGACAGTAACGATCTTCCCTTCTTGTCCAAATGTGAGATGGTGAAAGTTTGGTGCCTATGGAAGTTCAGCTTCAACTGCTTAGTCTTCCTTCTCCTCTTCTTCTGTCTCAGCGTCTGACTCAGTGTAAGAAGTGCTCGCTCGGGCGCAGCAGCAACTTGTGGCTGAGGCTGAAAGGACGACAGTTAAAGATAACCTATTGCGCTGAAGAACTGCAGGAATCTGTTGGCCACAGTAAGAACAGAGTCAGTGGTTTGCAACTGCCAGAAACAACATGGCATTGCCCAAAAGAAAAAAAAGAGTAAAATGTGTGTTTGCCCGACAATACATTGCCTAAATTATAGCATCCTACACGCCTTAAATGAACGAGTTACATCGTGGGGAAATATAAAATGTGTCCATTTTTAACACGTTCGTTTTGTGTTTTCCTTAGATTGCAAGCTTTGTATGAATAAAAATAAAGAGATTCATCAGTAACACTTTGTGAATGGATTATGATGATACTATATCAAAGTTATCTCGCAAAAGGAAAAGTATATTACTAGTATTTGTAAATAACCTTTTAAGCTGTGGTCATGAAGATTTATCTCTTTAAAAGGACTTAACTTGAGAACGAAAACATACATATATATTTCCATACCGGTTTTAAAAAATGTTTTGTTTTTAACTATCCAGATAACTGACATTAAAAACACGCTATGTAAAAACAAATGTGGGCTGCCTTTACCTAATGTGAGGGGCAGAGGACAGAGTTAGATGAAGAGTCAGGAAACAAATAAAAATAATATATCAGTGATTGATAAAACAATGGTGATACTTAAATTTAAAAAGTGAGTACCTATTGTTTCTCTTTACAAACCTGTTAATCTGTTCTTAGCATAGTCCTGCGTTCTTAACCAGTTTTAACAAATATCCGTACAAAATGCTTTCCTCAGGTATCGAATTTTACCTGTAAGAATTGGTTTTAGAGACCTCATTTGCTGCAAACAAAATAAACATTTGTCTCGCACGTTTGGAGGAATACGTCATTGGACAAAGAAAACAACGATAAAAGATAAAACCCAACTACTAGACCACAGTTTATACACCCAGAAACAACAACACTACAACTAGAGCAGTGGGTACGACCTGCGTGACAGCAGCAGCTGCAGCAAAAACTACAACACCCACGTGAGGAGCGACTCTTCTGCAGAAGTCTAACCGACACCCAAACTTTTCATGCAGATTTAACGGGCTGTCTTTGTTTCCTCACCTCTCTGATTTCCATTTGTTTTGGCTTTTTTAAATCATTGCCGGCATTTACAATATATGTTTATGATCATGCTTTCCGCCAAATAATTTCGCCGATTACTTTATCTTTTCCGCACCTTAACAGGTGCCAAATCTAGACTTTATAATTCACTATCTGGCCGAATGTATCACTCCTTGCGCCAGCTGATGTAGTAGGAGGAAACGTATATGCGAATTAATATGCATGCATGCGCATATTTGAATACCCATGCGTGTGTCAGTGCTGATGCACTCGGATGCAACTGTGTGTATGCCCGTGCAAGTGATCACGTGCAGGCGGCGTTTACATGCAGGTGATATTTTGTTTGAGGTCATTGGTCATATGCCGCTCCTGTTCAAAATCCATTCCGCCCTGGCGTCGCGTGCATTAGCAGCGCTGGGCTAAGCCGGATGAAAACTGCTAACGGCCGTGCAAACCCTTGCAGATGGCCGCACGGCCTGTCAGCAACTGCGCCAATCAGTGGAACTGCGGGAAGGCCATCCCGCTGAGGGAGAGACTACAAATCATTTGGGGTTTTGGCACGTCATCTTCGATGCAATGTTTCATCAGAGGCAGATACCCTCTCTCCACCCGTCTCTCCCTTTCTCCGTCTGTAAGCCTCTGTTTCTTTTTCTTTATTTCTTTATTTCTGTCCGTCAGTCATTCTGTCGGACAGTCATTCTGTCGGTCAATTAGTCTGTCGGTCGGTCGGTCAGTCAGTCAGTCAGTAGGTCAGTCAGTCAGTCAGTCAGTCAGTCAGTCAGTCCGTCCGTCCGTCCGTCTGTCCGTCCGTCCGTCCGTCCGTCCGTCCGTCCGTCCGTCCATCCGTCCGTCTGTCTGTCTGTCTGTCTGTCTGTCTGTCTGCTTCTGCATGTTCCTTTCTCCAACCCACCCCCCTCCCCGCCCTTCTCTCTCTCTTTCTCAAGGTCATTTCGATGCCCTGACCACATTATCCAGCTTCTACGCTCCTGTTGACCTCTCTAGCACGGTCATCTGCTGTCTGTGTCTGAGCTCTAAGTTTCTAGGCACACTAGTTGGTTTACCCGTCTCCATCTTTTCCCGTCTCCATCATTTCCCGTCTCCACCTTTTCCCGTCT
>JAWQFJ010023250.1:0-2500 GCA_034096865.1 Theodoxus fluviatilis | reverse complement strand
GTAAGTTCACTTGCTTTGCTTCAGGTTGTCTATGGTGAACAGGCGGCTACAGTGCCTAGCGTGAATGATTTAATTTCTGACCTTGTTTTGATTAGCATTTGAGTGTGTGTCTGTTGCTGTGTCTTTGTGTGCATGCGCTATTGTCTTCGGTGTGTCCGTTTGTGTGTCTGTCTGTGTGCCGTCCGCCCGTTCAGTCATCATTCCGTCAGTCCCTCCAACAGTCAGTGAATCGGACAACCTGTTAGTCAACCATTTAGTCAGTCAGTCAGTCAGTCCCATTCAGTCAGTCAATCGGTCGGTCGGTAAGGCGATCTAACAGTCAGTCTCTCTCTCTCTCTCTCTCTCTCTCTCTCTCTCTGTCTCTCTCTCTCTCTGTCTCTCTCTCTCTCTGTCTCTCTGTTTCTGTCTCTCTCTCTCTGTCTGTCTGTCTCTCTCTCTCTCTCTGTATTTCTCTGTGTCTGTATCTGTCTCTCTGGTTGTCTGTCTGTCTGTCTGTCTGTCTGTCTCTCTCTCTCTCTCTCTCTCTCTCTCTCTCTCTCTCTCTGTATATTTCTCTGTGTCTGTCTCTGTCTCTCTGGTTGTCTGTCTCTGTCTCTGTCTCTGTCTCTCTCTGTCTCTCTCTCTCTCTCTCTCTCTCTCTCTCTCTCTCTGGTGTTGCCATAATGAAGGGAGGTTTGGGAGGGGGCTTGCTGGCTTGGCTGACCGCAAGCGAGGCCTAATCACCGTTTGCAGGGCAGCTCGGGCCTCTGCCCGCCCACGTGGCCACAGCCCTTTTTTTGTTCAGCGACCCTACCAAAAAATTGGCAATTGGAGAATTTAGTTAAGATTTCTTCAAGCGATGCGCCTTCTCTTTCATATCATTTTTTCCCCTTGTGGCCGCTCTGCAACTCTCCCCTGCTCCTCGCTCCTCGCTCATCTCGACTTCACTTCCTCGACCACGCAGGCCGCGCCCGGGGAGTGCGCCGTCGAATTTCACGCGCGGGTTTTTCCCCTTTGTGCAAGCTCGGTTCCATTCAAAGAGTTTTAATGAACTTTGAAATTAGATTGACTCCTCATCCACATGAAACCATGTGAGCGCAGGTCTCCAACCTGTGCAGGCTTGACTGCCAAGCTTGCCTGTTCCTCCGTGCGCAGCCACGGCCGATATCGGCTCTGTCTTCTTGATTACCAGTTCATGCAAGATGCAGTTGCAGGCGGTAAAAAAAACCTGGGAAGCGATGAAATGAGCGATCAAGCTTAAGATAAATATCACATGCATTCAAATCAGCTCGAATAACTGCAGAAAAAAACCGACGAGAGGAATTAAAAATCATCGCAATTTCCTGTGGACGGACGTTGGACGTTTGGGCAGATGTTTTTTTTCTCCAGATTTTTTTTCTTTTTCTGGTGGAACTCCTTCTGTGGGAAATTGAAGATCTGCTCACTCTGCGATTGTGATACAGGTTTCCATTGAGATGCAGTCAATTTAAATGGACAGAATTAGTCTGTTTATCACTGCTACTGAAGTATTAAATATGCAATAAACATTTTTTTGGAACGAGCCCGAGTACAAATATGGTGAAAAAAGTAGTCTTGTATCCTCCCGTCTATATTTGCCACTATTTAGAGTAACCTTTTAGTTGAGTACCGAATGACGTACGTGTGCATGTATGTATGATAACTTTTTTAAAACGTTATCTTTAACTGGAAGTACTTGGTATTTTCGCCTACACGATATACTTAAAAAGTGATCTAAAACAAACAAACAAACAAACAAATAATGTTACATGTTTCATGAGTATAAAAAAGAGAGCCATTAAAAAATTCAAAGTATTTCAAAGTGTTAGGAACCAAACATAATTTGTGCTACAGCATTTGCCAATGTAACTTCCGAACAGACTTTCAAGATAGCATAAGTGCCTATTTCTATTTCTACTTTTTGTTCGATAACTCTGTCTGTCCTTCCGTCCGTCCGACCGTCCATCCGTCCGTCCGTCCGTCCGTCCGTCCGTCCGTCCGTCCGTCCGTCCGTCCGTCCGTCCGTCTCGTCTGTCTGTCTGTCTGTCTGTCTGTCTGTCTGTCTGTCTGTCTGTCTGTCTGTCTGTCTGTCTGTCTGTCTGTCTGTCTGTCTCTGTCTCCTCCCGCCCTCTCTCTCTATATATATATCTCTCTTTTTCTCTGTCTCTCTCGTTCTCTGTCTCTCTCATTCTGTCTCTCTCGTTCTCTCTCTCTCTCTCTCGTTCTCTTTCTCTCTCTCTCGTTCTCTCGTTCTCTCTCTCTCTCTATCTCTCTCTCTCCCCCCTTCTGCGTCTCTTCCTCTCTCGTGTTCTCTTTGTCGCTCTATCTATTTAACGCTCTCTCATCTCGCTCTCTCCGTCTCTCTCTTCTCTCTCAGTCTCTCTCTCACCAGATGCTGCTTGATAAACTAACTTAACAGAAATGACTCTCTATGCACAATACTAGCTGTATTAGTAGGTATGTGGGTGGGAGATGGTGTGGTTAAATTATCGCCACTTCTAGC
>JAWQFJ010023248.1:15000-20014 GCA_034096865.1 Theodoxus fluviatilis | reverse complement strand
CGGATACGTGAGTAAACACATCACATTATCCCCAAAAATGTGTGTGTGTGTGTGTGTGTGTGTGTGTGTGTGTGTGTGTGTGTGTGTGTGTGTGTGTGTTGTGTGTGTGTGTGTGGAGAGAGAGAGAGAGAGAGAGAGAGATATTAAAGTTTTTTTTCATGAAATTACTTAGTGAAATTATGTGAATCATATCGTCGCGAGAGGAGTGTTTGACATGAGGTGGACCACGCGGTAGATCCTCACATCCCGTGCAACCACAGGATCGAAGAAGCCGAATAAGTACGACTGGGAATAGTCCGAATGACACTATTACGGCACTATCTATTTTATATTATAGATATTTTCTACTCTTTCTGCGCGTCTACCCGGATTTAACTCCTTTTCTAGTTGTTTAAAACATTTTACTCTGAACTCTTCAAAGGGTAGAAGCTATGTATGGCATGCCAGTTAGGATTTTAAAAAATCATGTGTGTTTTCCCAGAGCGGACCGAGCACCCTGTGGTACACCTTTGCTGAGGGAGACGACGAAGTGGAGTTCACCTGCTCTGCAGTCGGATCTTCCGTTTCCAAGACCTTTAAGGTTCTTGCCGGTACGAGCAATGATGGGCCGTGTGTGGGTCATGCTGTCATGCTGCATGTCATCCTGTAGTGCTTCTCGCTGCTGCGCTGTGCTATTTTGCAAGATGCCAATGAATAAAACGGTTAACCGGTAAGGACATGCTAGTATCATATCAATTATTCATGTTGACGCTTTATCGAGAGTTTGATGTGAATGAAAGTGACACAGAACTGCCACTCAAAACCAGTCATACTCTGATGACACCAAGACCTATACGATTTCCTCGCGTGTAACTTACCTCTAAATCCACTCAGTGCCCACTCATATTATACCCCCTGTGGGTTCGGGAGTAAGAATTGACCCACCGCGTCCCCCCTAGGCCTTTCGCGAGAGGCGAAAAATTAAGGAAATTGTGACTCAACTTGTTCTCATTCTAACCATTAATATTTTCATTATCAATGGCCTTAAATATCATGTAAAGGCTGATAGGCGGTAAAACTCAATTCAATTCCATTCAATTTATTCTATTTAATGAGGGTATACACTTGTACAATAAAAGACCCCTCCTCCATCCATCCATCGATCCACATTGAACCTGATAGCCCTGGCTGATGGGCTTTTGGGAAAAACGTTACGGCGGCCGCGCGTTGTGTCAGACGAGCGCCCCTGGGCGCCGTGACCCTATTCCCCTTTAACCTCCCATGCAAAATGTGCAAGAGCGTGCCGGGGCGCCATGACCCTATTCCCCTTTAACCTCACATGCAAAATGTGCAAGAGCGTGCCGGGGCGCCATGACCCTATTCCCCTTTAACCTCACATGCAAAATGTGCAAGAGCGCCCCTGGGCGCCGTGACCCTATTCCCCTTTAACCTCACATGCAAAATGTGCAAGAGCGCCCCTGGGCGCCGTGACCCTATTCCCCTTTAACCTCACATGCAAAATGTGCAAGAGCGCCCCTGGGCGCCGTGACCCTATTCCCCTTTAACCTCACATGCAAAATGTGCAAGAGCATGCCGGGGCGCCATGACCCTGTTCCCCTTTAACCTCACATGCAAAATGTGCAAGAGCGTCTCGGGGCGCCATGACCCTATTCCCCTTTAACCTCACATGCAAAATGTGCAAGAGCGCCCCGGGGCGCTCGCATTGGGCAACGCGTGCAGTGGCTCAGCCTGAGGCGACCCCGAGCAGCCAAGGAGGCTGCCTGGAGCAGCAAGACTGTGTTCAGATGCCGTGAGATCGTACTTGTGTGCAAATCGTTGTCTCCATAGCATGCAGGTCGGGCGCGAAGTGCCAAGTAATGTTTTTACCTCTCCCGATGCCCTCACTGTGGACGGGTGAGATTCGCCTGCCCGCTTTGTCTAACAGCGCAGAATAGTGCTTTTACTGCTTCATGACACAACTGAGATTCCGCACCACGACATGAATCGCAGACGGACTTTGGTCTATTTCGAGTCATGTAAAACTTCTCAGAGCAAATTTCTTGCTTTTTATAATGGTGAATACCGTGTTTGAATAGAATAATTTAGGTGATGAATTATACATGACTGAATCTTACATTTTTGGAAATAAACATTTTGAAGAGAGAAAAAACACAACTGGGAGATTAGACAAGTTGGGACCTTTTCGGCCAGTTTTCAATGAATATTCACGTACCACTCAATAAAATGTAAGTTTTGAAACACTCTTATAAGCATTAAATCGACTGAAATCTTCAGGCATTGCTGAATAAAGGAGAAAAAAAATCCTCGGATCAGTTTTCCATTAATTTTCCTTACCCACTAGAATGGGCTTGGCTTCATTTCGGTGGAGGCACAATGCAGCTCACTTCGTGGTGCGAGGCTACAACTGTGAACTGAGCGTGAGGCTTCCAGCTGCTTACCTTCCATAGAGCGTGAGGCTTCCAGCTGCTTACCTTCCATAGAGCGTGAGGCTTCCAGCTGCTTACCTTCCATAGAGCGTGAGGCTTCCAGCTGCTTACCTTCCATAGAGCGCGAGTCACACCGTCCTCCTGGGCAGTCCTAGAATGCATGCGGGCAGCCCACATCCTGCACTTTAGAGCCACATGCAATCTCGACTTGTACAAATGTCTCGTCATTGCACTCGCTGTCTTTGCCAGATTTGCAGAAGTAATCAATAACTGTGGTGTTGGTTTGTTCATCTGATTATTCATATACTCTAATACTTCCCAAAATGTTCATTTCGTGCGCAAGCACTGGATTATTTAGTTTGACACCATGGACTGGAAATTTCTGAGTAGCCTACACTTCTTAGCCGTTGTCATGCAAACCTCGTACATCTTTTGCACAGGTCCGCCCTCAAAGGATGGTGTCTTTGGCTAAAGTCCATCCGAAGAAGCTGGATTCCTCTTGTGCGAGAATGGCTGACAAGACACGCGATCTACCTTTGTGCGATCCTGCTAATGTCTTCTTGCAAACATTGTCTCTGTCATGAATTAAACGCTTAAGCGGCATTTGCATTCCTGTCCTCTTGTGATATCTAGAAACGCGTTTGAACGTGAATTTGGATATGCTTGACAGCGTTCAGGATATATTAGATTTTGGAACAAGTATTTATTCTGCAGGTACATGAAAGATATGAACACGCTTTAGCCAGGATTCGACAGTGCCGTATCCTCTCAAATTGTACATTGTGATTGACACGCACGCCTCATTTCTCCTACTCCTTCTAGCCACCATTCAGTGCTGAATAGAAGAAAATGCACACGAGGTCCTTCAGTAAGTTCTATAATCACAGACATTTGCAAAACTGGTGAGGATAGAAAACACGGTGACATTACCAGTGCTGAGAACAGGCAATTTTATGGCATGTTTATTGAAATGTTCAACAAAACGCGTTGATACATGAAAAACGATTCGAAATGCAAATGGGACAAATTGAAATGCATACGGGGTGGAAATACTCATCGCCAACATGGACAAAAACAACGGTTGATGCACAAAATGTGAAACGAATAATGAGACATATTGCACAATGTACTCTCTACATTTCCCAATAATCACGCAAACTCTATCTCACAGTGCTCGTACGCGTCAGTTCAATGACAATAAATAGATCAAATTCACACTTTCAACAAAACGCACGAGACATTAAAAAGAAACATTATAATATCCTACGGTTTATGCCACTCATAAGAGTTGAAAACAAAAACAACTTTGTGGCAGACTTGTCAGCTTTTGACTCCGTCAGGAGCCCTACTGAAGAAATTAAATTGAAAATTGGATTGAACAACTGAAATGTACAGTGGAGGTCATTGAAGAAACATGAACGCTTTTGCAAGAGTGTGCTTGTTCCTCGTTGTAAGAAAAAAATTGTTCCATTTCATTCGCTCATTAACAAATTGTTTTGCAACATACAACCATTGCCCAAAGCAGTATCGTAGTATTTCACAGTGAGGATACAAGTTTTCACATAAGGATACTTGAACGTAGAAACCTTTTCATTCACAAGCTCTATTAATGTTGTCTTTTTCCTTCTCAGCTCGTTCTTCAATCCAATGTCTCAGAAAAGGTTTGCAATCATTTCCACGTTACTTCAAAACGTAAATAAAAATATCTGTACTCTGGCAGGCACATCAGGGATAATACAGCGTACTATCAGTCTTACAGCACCATTATTTATTGTATGGGACTCATTGGTAGATATGACAGTCTCAAAATAAGCAGTCATGTGATTTTTCCATTAATAGTCATGGAGTGCACTCCCTATTGTTTGTTGCACAGTCTGAAGTGGATCTCCTCTGACAGGTTCTCCATCATGAGGCTGTCTATCACCCTGATAACATTGTTCTCGTGGAGCAATGACGTCAGCTGTTTCAGGACAGATTTGTCTACATCACCCAGGGTTACGACAATGACCTTAACACCACGTGACCTGAGAAGTTCAATTTCCGCTGTAACAGCATCACCGTCATTGAGGCTGTCGGAGGAGGCAAAGACGACTGCCACACGAGTTCTCTCCCCTTGGTTTTTGGCGGGAAAGGCCACGTGACGCACGTGCTTCAGCACGGGGTGCAGACGGCTGGCCAGGGAGGCTGAGCTGCCGAGAAGCTGCTGCGAGAAGGAATGGGCTCCTGTTAGGGCCACGGTGGCTTGGGGCAGACAGTGGGAGTTCACCAAGCCAAACTCCACACTTTTCTCCGACCGGAAGTAACTGGTGACCTTGCCAATGACGTCATTGACGGCCTTGGAGGAGTCCAGACCCAGGCTGAGAGCGTCGTAGGCGAACATGACGTCAGCGTTGGCCATGCAGGCAGAGGCGCCAACTGAAGAAGAATGAAGAATTTCATGGTAAGGAGAGTTGATTTAGGAAAGAAGGCACATGGACGTGAAGGCCTGCAACTCGTAAATAGCAGAAACGTAACAGAAGCGAGCCATGTAAAGAACTCAGAGCAATGGGATCAAACAAGAAATCCGTTTGGATTGAGTTCGACAAAAC
>JAWQFJ010023248.1:2500-10000 GCA_034096865.1 Theodoxus fluviatilis | reverse complement strand
TTTCCTCTGAGGATGAAATTGCCTTCATAGAACAACGTTACTTTACTGGAGTAAACAGGACTAACCAAAGTATTAAAGATGTCTAAAGAGTTTCGATACTCTGGCACGAGCTTCAGTGAGGCAGTCTGAATCAAAGTGGGCACTTACCACAGCAAGACTGATCCCAAGCTGCATCCTTAGCAAGAGGATTTCTCCGTCTAAAACTTCACTGGAGATCTCCCTTTAGATGTTTGCGCTGGGGAAGAAGAGTTGCAGTCTGGTCAAGAATTCGCAGTCGTTGAATTATCTGAGTCGATTCACTCTGATCGGCGTAGTTTCTCGCTTTGAAGTTCCTCGCTTTTCCTGTACTTCTTCGCTGTTCTCCTTCCAAATGGTTCGTCGCTTCTGAGTGACTGCTGGTCCACATTGCCTCAGCCTATATAGTCTCCAGAGCCCCCTTTGGAATGCTGTGACGTCACTGCTAGTCCATTCCATTCATCCCTGGCTGCGTAGAGACAGACGCTCCCGTCCCTGATGTCAGCTACGCCCCCAGACCCCGCCCACTGTGCCGAATAAGGGCGTAGGCGCCTTGTAGGGAACGTCTGTTTGTCATGTACTCCGCAGTAGTCCAATGAACGTCCAGAATAATCGGATGGCGGATACGCTATGCCCGTATGGGGCTGAAACAGGTCATGAGGTCAGACGAGAGGAAAAGACTGACGGGGATTTGAACCGGAAATGGTAATGGAGAAGTGTGGAGTGCTTTCAGTAGTACGGTCACGTGTCAAGAGGCAGTGGGCTGGCCAAGACCATCCTGCAAGGTACCGTACCAGGTGGGAGAAGGAGAGGCAGGCAGAGAAAGAGGCGGGAAGACAACATCAAAGAGTGGACAGGCTTGACCTTTGCTGACTCACAGCGAGCCACAGAGGATAGAGATCGATGGAGGAAGATTGTCCGAAAGTCATCAGTGGTGCCTCAACAACCTATCTCAGGGTTAAGAGACTGAACTGAACTGAACTGAACTGGAGTGCTATCACGACACAACAGTGTGCTCTTGATAGCTTCTTGACTTTGTGTGAACTTCAACCACTTCAGTAGTGACAGAGCGCATTCGCCCCTGTACAGCGACGGTCTGCTGTCTGACCCCCGGCACGGAGATAATTCATGTGTGTGCAGGCAAGGAAACGACTGTCGCCAGTGCAATGCCACAATACAATAGTCAGCTGAGGAAAGGACGACGACATGCCAGCCCACGTAATCCTGCAGCATTCCTAATCGCGCGTAATTGGTGATCTGCTGGTGTACAAAACGCACAAACACGCACACATACATGCACATGTAAATACATAGACCTACATCAGTACATGTCCACGCAAGCACAAACACATGATTAAAGCACTCACGCACACAGACATATGTTCATGTTGGTGTTCTCATGCAGACACACACGTTTACACATTTCCTTCTGTGTACTTGCACAATCTGTATTTGTCAACGGGCAGACGTATTCAGCAACCTAGACGTTGAGAGAGACATCTAGGATGCAGGGCGTCTTTCCCCACTTTGAGAGGACTCTCCTTTGACGTCACGGCAGCAGGTGGTGCTCACAGCGGGCAAGGCATATTTGCAAGTCCTCAAACACCTCCATTTTCTCCTTCACGATGGATGCCCCTCTCTCCAGAGCGAACAGAGTCCGCTCTCTCTCTCGTCTCCCGATTCCTTTGAAATGCGATTCCGATTCAGGCATCACTCAAACTGGACAGGAGATGAGCATTCGCTTGCACTACATATAGTCTGTTCCCCTGTAGTTATCCATGCATCCATGGGTAAGCACTTCACTGCCTTCTTTTGTACAAGCGCCCACGGTGTTGTACCAACACAGACACTCGTTCTATATTCATGGCCGCCTGTGTTCCTGTGTCCCCCAAGCTTGCTCTTCCCCTGGTCGTGGGCAACAACCACTCCCGGCAGTGATTTACGTGTTTTTGTAAGTGGGTATCACGAGCTGAAGGGGACATCTCTTGAACCAGTCCAGGTCCCCCGGTTCCCCCCCCCCCCCCCCCCGGTTCCTCCCCCCCCCCCCGGTCCCCATAGTGTTCGCTTTTATCCCACTTTACATGGCTGCTCCCCACCACAACATGTCCCTATGAAGACCCCCACCGTCTCTGAAACCAGTTCTCACCCTCTTTACTTCGTCTGTGCCATCCGTCCCTTCAGACTTTAAGTTGTCTCACTCACTCACTCTTCTCTCTCTCTCACTCTCACTCTCTCTCTTTTCCTTTCTCCCTCTTTCTCTTTCTCTCTCTTTCTCTCTCTCTCTTTCTCTCTCTCTCTCTCTCTCTCTCTCTCTCTCTCTTTCTCAGTGCACCAAACAACTTTTAGATGCCGGAATGGACTTCATACAACTCATGTCCGCTTTCGATAAAATAACGATAAGAAATGTACATCTATTGTACTTTGAAACAGCGAGAGGAAAACGGCCATTGATTGTATGTTAGAAAATGTTCACCTTTTGATATCGTACATTGACTTGTAAATGGAGGTCGGTCTATACACAATAAATGTGTCAAAGTCTCTCTCTCTCTCTCTCTCTCTCTCTCTCTCTCTCTCTCTCTGCGTGTGTGTGTGCGTGTGTGTGTCACTTTCGTCCATTCGCATTTCTGTCCATACACTTGATTGTTTGGTCGAACGTCCGTCTATTTGTCTGTGTGTGTGTCTTTCTGTCTGCCTGCCTGCCTCTGTGTGTGTGTGTGTGTGTGTGTGTGTGTGTGTGTGTGTGTGTGTGTGAGTGTGTTTGTGTGTGTGTGTGTGTGTGTTTGTGTGTGTGTGTTTGTGTGTGTTTGTGTGTGAATCAGCGAATGTGTGAAAGTATGTGTGTCTGTCTGTGTGTATTTGTGTCTGTGTGTATTTGTGTCTGTGTGTATTTGTGTCTGTCTGTGCGTTTGTCTGTCTGTGGGTCTGTGTGTATTTGTGTCTGTGTGTATTTGTGTCTGTCTGTCTGTGTGTCTGTCTGCCTGCCTGCCTGACTTGCACACATGCACAAAGATGCACGCAAGAGCACACATGTACAGACGTGCACTCACTGGCAACATTCCTCTGTCATACTCTCGCTTTCCTTTTTGCTTAGTCTTCCTTCACCAGACCTTGCCTTCTTTTCCTTCAAACTGTTGTCGACTGCTCCTCATCGCTCCCATTCTCTCATTCCATCTCTCTCCAGCCTCTGATACTTGGGAGTAAGCTCACCACCTCTCCACACGCAATTCGTAAGGGGCGTATTACTAGCGAAATCCAGACTTAGCTTGCACGTTACTGTAATCAGCTCCAGTGATATTGTAGTCAATGGAATTACATAGCTTACAGAGGCTAAGGGGCCGAAGGACTTCATTCATTCATTCATCCATCCACCCATCCATCCATCCATCCATCCATCCATCCATCCATCCATTCATTCATTCATTCATTCATGCATTCATTCATTCATTCATCCATTCATTATTCATTCATTCATTCTTTTGTTCATTCGTTCCTTCATTCATTCGTTCGTTCGTTCGTTCATTAATTCATTCATTTGTTCGTTCGTTCGTTCGTTTTCTCCTCTCCACCTCCACTCCAACTTCTATATCTCGATCCCACCACTTGCTGGCCGTTCCCTGACGGTGTGCTTCACAGGAGGGCGGCCACTGAATTCGAGTGCTATTAGTTAGGGGTGAGTGGAAGGAAGCACAGACTTTCCGAGCCAGTATCGTGCAGCCGGCTTTGTCATGACTGTCAGTTTTATCGTCCTCCGGGTCTGACTTGACCCACCCGCCCTGCACTGAGCAAATAGGGGGTCTGGGTCGAAGGCGGGTAGCTTTGCTGGTCGAGAATTTCGCGCCCGCTCCTTGCACGCCAGTAATCCAAGTGTTTGCTTTTCCTGCAGCTGAATGGTGCTTGCGCGATATCTTCAATATTTGCTGGAGACCATGCTTACACAGGAAGTCGGAAGCCCCGGGGCAAGATTTTAAATTTTGTCCGTGCCCATTTGATGATTAACTCAAGGAATTATTTTCCCGCTTTCACGGTTTTGTCTGGTCTGATTGCTTTTTGTGAAGTGCTTTCCGAGTCTTTACAATAACTGTATTGAAGTAATTCAGTAATTATAGAATACTTGAATACCTCTACATTATCCTTACAAATATATAGGTATTCGATGTCAACTAAACGAAGATCAGTGCTTTATGAATATCTGTACGTAATTAAATAGTTATGTATGTTTGATCGATCACGAAAATCATTGTCACAAAAAGATGCAGTCACTTTGTTGATGTCAACAGAACAACTTTCATTGTTTTACGAATCTCTTCACGAAATTAAGAACACGAAAACATGTTTGACTATTGATTAATTCATCGTTTTCATCATCACGGCGTAAGAGGCTGGACCGACCCTATTAGGCAACTCAGTATTTATACCTTCCTTGGATCTCGGAATTTCCGTTTCACAAAGTCATGTTGCCGGCACTTCATGTCAAGATAACAAAACACACCAATTAAAAATGGTCATAAATCGCACAAGCGGATGTTCCCATCATTTCAGCGTCGTTTTATAAGGAGGAAAATATGGCTTGTGACGTAATCGGAAATACATTTGCAAGCTTGCTGTCCATCTCGTTCCCACGACTTCATTGTGAAACGTTTTGAATACACTTGAACACTGGTTGTGAAAGAGGAGAAATATGGGAGAATAATGTAGTACTCACTATTTCCTAATCCTACCACACATAGCATTTATTTATCCAGAATAAATGTACCAATTAATTTGACAGCAGAGCCGTGAGCCACGATTTTGGGAAGGAGAGAGAGATGAGCTTGCATATTTCACATATTTCACGGGGGGGAAGGGGGGGGGGGGGGGCTTCTACAGCGTGGCGATGAATAAAGCCTGACACTTATCGACGACCTCATTTCCCCTCAAAGTTTACGCCTTTCAACCTCATATTACCTGCCCACTCGTGGCTTTTCTTACACACGAAACCATCCATGATCGTTCCTCTGTTTGAACCACAAAAATAGGTTGTCAGGGGAAATGGTTGCTTTATTAGAGAAGTTTTAAAATGGAGGCTTTTAGCGTTGAGTGGAAGAGAACCTGGGCAGTACAGGATTGTTCCTATCATGAAATGATCCCAGGCCACCGCGCTGATACATTGTGTGGGCCTGTCTGGATTTCCAGGTGTGTGCGTGGTACCGACTTGTCGGTTGCTAGCTTACCGCCACATGAACGCCTTTTTGAAGGAGGGAGTGATTGGCAATGACTCTGCATTCTTTACAATCACCTACAATTTTTCACGTGGTCTTTTTTTCTCTCTCCTCGTTTAACTCACCTCCAACTCCGCATTGCCGAGCACCCAGCCCACATATCAGGGTTGGAGACAGGGCGAAGGTATGCCAGGAATGACAAGCTATGCGATTGTGACTCGCTGTCCAGGCGGACAATCACATAGTTTTCCACGCCTTGAATTAACCCTGCCCTCATTCCTGCTCTCCATCTAACGTCTGCAAAAGTCGTTACAAACACGACTGGTTTATTTCACACGTACTGGAATTGCCTGGAAGCAGGAAAGAGATGATGAGGAGAGGAGGAATAAAGAATCCGACGGAACAGGAGATGCGACAGGGTCTGGACCTGAAACAATGAAAACAGGAACAAGACAGGTATGAACGGGCATAGCGGTTATTGATAGGGAGTTGTTTACGAATTCCTTGACTCAATACTTTTCGAGCTAGAACACAGGTGAGTCAGACTTACGAACGATCGAAGCACTTGGTTGAAAACTTAATTGAGGCAGTCTCAAGAGTCAAAGTCAGTAAAAGACATCTCGTTATCACTGGGAGGTAAACTAATCTTGATTCTTTACAAGGATATCTTAAATATCTCAGAACGAATCAAAGTTATAATTCTTTTAACTTTCAGTGGTGTTCAGTGCATGGCAGCTTGTTATTTCCTTCCGGCATATTGAAGGACAAAGACAAAATGGGATTCAAGTGCAGATGTAGCCGTGATGCTTCAAATAGGCAAAGAAACGGAAAGGTGACTGAAGTAAAATATACGTGCAAATTCATACTAGTAGCAAGGGGTATGAATTTCCTCCAGTAATCACAGTTTGATCTTAAATTTCCCATAATTATCTGATCGATGATTCAAACCACTCACCTTGTGCAAAAAACACTTAACGGGTATTTTTCAAGTCTCGTTGGGGCCGTGAAAATTGTAAAGTTTGATGTCAAACGCTAACACTACTATATCCACAAAATCCCTGTCACAATAAGACCAAGAGATCTCAGGAAATGTGAAGCCAGGCAATGCTATATCAGAACAAGACAAGTCTAAATACATTACGGCACAGTAATCAAGTGCGAACTGACAACGGAGACAAGAACAAAATGACAACACACCTGTCCAAACGTAAGTTATAAGTTACTAAGACGGTGGTTCTTTTGATGTTCAAGGCAAATGAAAGCGTAGTGCTACTAGAAATCGCTGTCATTTCAATCCAGAGGTAAAATACATTTTGTCGGCAAACCCCCCCCCCCCCCCCCCCCCCCCCACTTATTAGTCTCTGTAATACGAAGAATCTACAGCGAGTAAGTGCTCCGAGTCCGCCATGATGTGCACAACGATCAGCACCGAGCTGAGCAGAACGCACATGTGCACGATGAAACCCGGTTCCTCAGTTAGTGCCGTACATCTGTGTCGAACCCCAAGTGGCGCGGGGTTCTCGTCCACAGTCACACGCGACTGCGATACCGGCGAATTCCCCTGACGTAACAGAACAATAACATCGGAGTTACATCGAGAACATGCAGTGAACGACCGTCCTTGCCACGCCACGTGAACACGTGCAGCACTGCAGAAGCTTAGTTCTACCTCCGTCAACGTTGCCTAAAATGGCGTCTGTTTGGCCACCTTTCCTCGAGACTTCAAAGACCTTTGCGCCTCCAACCTATAATCTGATATATATCTTTTGCTTTTATTAATTATTAGTAAACAGAGAACCTGATATTGAAACTGTTGATATTCAGAAATACTGAACAAACGCTTATAGAATGACTATTTTACTAAATTATTCTATCATAATGTAACAATTGAACCATAAACACAGACTGAAATAATGTCCATGTTAAAGAGTTGCTGCTGGATAAACAAAACAACTTAATCATGATTATGCTAAGAAGTTCTTAGCAAGCTATTGAAATCATTAGCAGGTATTCGGCAACGCCATCCAAATTTCGCTTTCACAAACCACGTCAATAAATATTTCACGCTATTAGTCAGAACAGGCTAATCTTTAAAAGCTCTGCAGCATGTCTGCTGTTGGGTACACACTCATATTCGCACTCATGCACATCCACACGCGCGCACGCGCGCGCACCCTTGCATGCATGCACACACTGTCCAAACCTGATTTCCTTCTTATTACGCATTGCAATACGCGAATATTCTTTAAAAAAACTCAGTTTTTCCAGAAATACAGCTCAGAATATT
>JAWQFJ010023246.1:27500-41839 GCA_034096865.1 Theodoxus fluviatilis | reverse complement strand
CACTCAACCAATCAAACAAATTGTACTGCAGATCGGCAGAACGACCTCAGTGGCGTAGTAGAAAGTTCGGATCGTCATGTAAACGCTTCGGAAACGAAATAAACCTTTCAAAATTTTTCATTTTCGGGAGATCGGTGAAAAAAAAAATCGGGAGATTTACAAAGCTAGCGGGAGGTCGGGAAATAGGGTCTGAAATCGGGAGTCTCCCGCTAAAATCGGGAGAGTAAACAGGTCTGTAAGAGGATTCTTAATTATGTGAACATCAGTTTAATGATTTATTCTAGCAGTTGAGGTCAATTTTTCTTCAAGAACAGTTTCCCCAATGATATTCGCATGATTCTGAGGTAGGAAATACAACAAAAGAAAAGTGAATGCATTTGTATATTTTCCTACCTCTTCAATCTGAGATTCCATTTGCTTGATCTTCTCCTCCAATGCTGAAGAGCTCTTCTTGCTTTTGCCAAGTTCAGCACTGGCTGCCTTCAACTGTCCCTCCCTCTCTGTCATGGCAGATTTCTGGAAGGCAGATAGGCACACTCGTGTCAAAGGTCATGATGATACCATTTATAGACATAGACAGGGACAAAAAAGAATGTACCACATTTCTAAAAATAAAAGAAACCACACAAAAATTAAGTTTTGCTGTGATTTCTCAAATAAAATTAGGGAGTCCATCCCAGTTGAAAACATTCAGAAGAGAATGTGCACCCATCTAGTGCTGTTTATCAAAATGTTTTCAACTGGGATGAACTCCCTAATTTTATTTGAGAAATCACAGCAAAACTTAATTTTTGTGTGGTTTCTTTTATTTTTAGAAATGTGGTACATTCTTTTTTGTCCCTGTCTATGTCTATAAATGGTATCATCATGACATTTGACACGAGTGTGCCTATCTGCCTTCCAGAAATCTGCCATGACAGAGAGGGAGGGACAGTTGAAGGCAGCCAGTGCTGAACTTGGCAAAAGCAAGAAGAGCTCTTCAGCATTGGAGGAGAAGATCAAGCAAATGGAATCTCAGATTGAAGAGGTAGGAAAATATACAAATGCATTCACTTTTCTTTTGTTGTATTTCCTACCTCAGAATCATGCGAATATCATTGGGGAAACTGTTCTTGAAGAAAAATTGACCTCAACTGCTAGAATAAATCATTAAACTGATGTTCACATAATTAAGAATCCTCTTACAGACCTGTTTACTCTCCCGATTTTAGCGGGAGACTCCAGATTTCAGACCCTATTTCCCGACCTCCCGCTAGCTTTGTAAATCTCCCGATTTTTTTTTCACCGATCTCCCGAAAATGAAAAATTTTGAAAGGTTTATTTCGTTTCCGAAGCGTTTACATGACGATCCGAACTTTCTACTACGCCACTGAAGGTCGTTCTGCCGATCTGCAGTACAATTTGTTTGATTGGTTGAGTCAGGGCCTTTGTCCAATCGAGAGCCAGTTTACAACCTGGAATAGCCGCCATTTTGCTTGACCAATCCGAATGATGGCGTCGATTGAAAAGTCAATGAGAAAGAATCGCGGAACCGATTCTGAATCCGACAGTAAGTGTGACACAGAGGATGAGAAAAGAAAGTCCACTGATGTCAGAAGCAGAAAGAGAGTAAAGTACAACGCAAAGTGGAAGGCTGAGTGAAAATCCGAATCCCCGGCATTTCGCCCATCGTCTAAATCGCAATCACGCGGGTTTTGCACGTTCTGTCTTTTGTTCCGTAGACGCAGCTGCTTGAAGAAAGCGGAAACAGCGGATTTATGGGCCTATAGAACGCTTTGCATCATTCCGCTTTGTGGCAGCGACAACAAGATGGCGGACAAAATGCCGCCACCACCACTTTTGCAATTACTTTGTTGGAAATTTTTGACGACGACGACTTGACTGCAGTACTACAAGCTACAGCAGCGTCAACGTTCATATCCTTGTATGCACTGCAGCTTTTTAATCCTTGAAAAATGATCCCAGCGCACAACACTTGAACAAGTTCCTTCAATCATCGGGGTATAAGAAGAAAAAGACAGCGCACGGTGACATGCAGTGAACATTGCAAGTATTCTTCCCCAAAACATGCAAACTACGATCAAGTTCATAAGCAATTTGAACATAAAATAAAAATGTAATCTCCCTTCACACTTTCCGCCACGTATAAGATATAATTTATCATGCGTCAGCTCACAATTGATGTACTTGTCTTCACCGAAACGATAGTGGCCGCCATTTTGCTGACAGTCGAGGGGCGTGTTCAAGAGGCCTACCGGTACGTACCGGTATGTACCGGTAGCATCTTGAACGACTTAGTACGGCTACCGGTACGTACCGGTACGTACCGCGCCGGAGAGCCGTTGCGCCCGCTGCGCCGTGCATAGCCAAAATGGCTGCCTTCGGGGAAAGGAAGAAAGTCATCATCACAAATATGCGCTGTGGCACGCATTTCGACCTGTGATTATTACCCAGCCTATGCGAGACGTTACAAGAAGGTAGGCTGATATTGTACTTTTCTTTTTTAAAAGAATAACTGCTCTGAAATAATTACCGGGCAAGATGTGAGCAAACATTTCAACGACAGAGCAAAACAATTTCAAGGGAAGCAACTCTTATTTTTTACATTTAGCCCTTGGTTTGTGGTGTTACCTCCCTTGAAGAGTGCATCGAACTATTCTTGCTTACACCAAGTCAGCACTGTCGTTTTGACATAAATTTCTATTCGAGCGATGTCGAGCATTCATGCACAGCTACAGCTTAACGTATTTCATCAGCTTCCACAAGGAACAAGCAGTCTGCAGCTGCTGGTTTACTCATTTGGTTGAGAAGCGCAATCCGCGGCGATGAGAAGGCATCTTGGAAGCCATCTTGGCTACCGTTGGGTCATAACGAGTCGTTCAAGAAGGCACACCGGTAGGTAGGCTACCGGTAGGCTACCGGTAGGTCGTCTTGAACACACGGTTGGCATTCAATTTTCACCGCTACGCAGCGCTGCCAGCGCTTTTTCCCAGCGACGCGCAGCAGAGGGTTTCACAGAAGCAGCGCTGACAGCTGCTTACAGCGGCTGAGCTTACGGAACACGCTACTGCAAAAAACACATCAACGTGAGCCACGGAGGCAAGAATGAGAGAGAGCGAGAGCGAGAGAGAGAACTTGTGCGCGCACGAGAGAGAGAACTTGCGCGTGCGCGCGCGAGAGAGAGAGCGCGCGAGAGAGAGAGTGCGCAAGAGAAAGAGAGCGCGTGCGTGCGAGAGAGAGAGAGAGAGCGAGCAAGCGAGAGAGAGACAGCGCGCGCACGAGAGAGAGTGAGCGCCGGCGCGCGGAAGAGAGAGAGAATTTGACTTTTCGCCTCCCTGATCAGAGATGGGACTTATTGGCGTTTCAGCTGATTTCTGAGTTTTTTATTCCACTTTCAGCTGATTTGTATTCAATTGTTATGAAGTTTGTGACCTGGGATGGTACACATATCTAAAAATAAAAATCTCCCGCTTTTTATTGAAATCTCCCGATTTTTGAGTCGCCATCTCCCTATTTTGCACAACTTAAGGTAAACAGGTCTGCTCTTATTCACCAGCCCTTGGGTCACCCATTGACATCTTTGGTAACACCAGAACTGGAAATTTATTGCACAGCTAACTTGATGCTTTGTCAAACACATAACTTATACTTTAATAATCTGTGTTAAGAGTGCATGACTTTGATTCTGTTCTGATGGGTAACGAATATTCTCATTTAGGCCAAGCACCCACCAGCATAGATGAAAGCAGTAATCATTTGTCTGTTGTATCCTAAAGTTTCGTGATGATTGAAGCACAAGAGAGTTATTGACATTTTTGTAAGACCATCCAAGTTTTTGCATTTTTGAGTTGCAACAGCAGGCATGAACTGCTGTTTTGAGTTGTGACAGCAGGCAGAATTAATCCTTTGTATGAATGAAATTGACAGATCCGAGTTCACCTTTGCAATATTGTGCAGGCACACTGCACCAATTTTTATCATACAGGACCTCTTAATTCACCACTCTTGTAAAATAGTGATTATTTCACTTTTATTCCATTTCATCAAGCCATCTGTGCTTTATGTACACCACAGACGCGAGGCAGACAAGAGGCAGAGGTGCGGGGTCTGCAGGAAACACTGAGACAGACCAAGGAAGCTGGAGAGAAAACCAGGGAGGAGCTGCTGCAGAAGGTGAGGCGTTGCATGGGGGTTTGGTGTGAATCAGACAGTAATAATAATGATTATTATTTCATTTATTCATGATATGCCTGTCCCGACAGAGCCAGCTCTTGGTGCATGTACATTGCAGTGTTAGAAACAAACGTTGTAAAGCAAAACACATGAGAATATAGTAATCTGAATACATATCATTCTAACAAAAGCAAAGAAACAGACAACCTGATAAACCACACTGACACATGCTCTCATGCAAACACAGGCACACACATGCGCACATACACACACACTTCATGCTGACACATATTATCTCTTGCACTCATGCAAATCACAGGCACATGCGCGTGCACGCATGCACGCACACACATCATACACACACACACACACATACGAGTGCACGCACACCACCACAAAAACAAATTATTTCCAAAACCCAGCTGAAACCCCTTTGGCCTCCCCACTTTACTAAATACTCAGCCCCCAAGCAGAGTAACTATCATCACTGAGCTCCTCATGTCCAATTCCTGAGTCGTTAGCCAAGGTGTTTCTGGAATAAGGGAGTTTTGAGTCTGGGTTTGAAGGTGCCAAGATTTGACAAGGAAGCAATCATCAGCTGTAACCAGGGCTGATGTCAGTGAACCATATGCCGTACTCTGGTTACTGCAAGATTTGACAAGGAAGCAATCATCAGCTGTAACCAGGGCTGATTTCAGTGAACCATATGCCGTACTCTGGTTACTGCAAGATGAAATATCCCAATATTGAGAATAGTATTGAGAAATTTTGTGTCGAAAGAAAAAAAGCTAAAGGAAATCTCGTTACCATGTTTCTCCAATCTGCAGCTTGCCGCGAAGGACGCGGAGGTGGCAGAAGTGGCAGGGGAGGTGGAGACGCTGAAGGAACAGCTGCAGACAGCCAGGCAGGCCTGCCAGGCCAAGGAGGAGGAGGTGGCCAGTCTGCAGCAGGCCCTGGCCTCGGAGAAGGTCGGTGTTCCTTCCTTGTGTGGTCTTTGTAGCCAGTCTTCATCATGCTACATGTGCACCTTTAACTGTTCCCTGGCATGGCCTGATAAAGCATGGCTATGTTTGTCATGGAAATCTTTGCCCGTGTAGGCCAGCATGATTGTCTGCTTATTGCTGCACTCCATGTGGGAAAGGATAAAGGTTTTTTCTGTTTTCTAGAGAATAGACAGCATTGACAGAATGTAAAAATAATGAATGATCATTTCTGCTCAGTTATGAAAATGCACTAATTGGCCATGACATATTCATAGAATGCATGTGAATGAATGTTTGGCATAGTTGAAAGCTCTACAGTCATAGAATGTGGTACTGGCATGGTGTTTCTCTTTTCAGCTTTGGCTGCCATACGTGGTGAATGGCAGAGGTTAAAAAAATTGATGGTACATTTAATTGACATAACTGTGATTACTGCAGGGGCATCTCATTTATTGAATGTCCTTGCTCCTCAACTGACTGCTCTGATGCTTTCAAAAGATGTTGCCCAGTGGGTTGTGGGTAAAAATAGACACAGTGCTTCTCCACACACAATTACTAAAAGGCAAACAACTAGGGAAGTCTAGACTTACGTTGCTGTAACTCAAACCATCTCTAGTGATGTACGTAATTAATGACCTCACATTACCTGCAAAAGCTGATGGGGCCTTAAAACATCATTCATTCATTCAATCATTGACACAGCTGGGGTGAAGGCAGACAAATCCCAGCTGTTTCACAAAATGCCCCTTCGATACATCAACGCTGGCTCTTATCAGCTGAAAGCCTGATATAATCACTGGCTGCATGCTGCTTGCAGGAAACACTGACAGCAGCAGAAGCAAAGGCAGGGAAGGCTCAAGAAAATCTGCAACAACAGCTGTCTGAGTTTCGAAAACAGACAGAGGAAACTCAGGCCAGCCTCCGAAGCAGGGAAGAGGAGCTGTCCAGGCTCCGCAAAGAGCTGGAGGATGCCCAAGCTGCCATCAAGGCCCGTGATGAGGGACTAGCTGAGTTCAACAAGAAGGTAGGTCTCTGATGAACAGCAAAGCTACAGGGCCTTCCTAAGGGTTTTGTGAAAAGAGAGGGAATGTGGGGAGTTCTTGGCTCCAGTGTCAGATTTTCAGAAAAGGGTTGAAGCACTGCATGAACCCATTTATGATTTTCAACAGTACATGCAGAGTTTTTGTATGATAAGCTACTTAGTGAGAAGATAGGATGATACTTCAGGAGTTTCCAAGACCAAAAAAGTGGAGTCTCTGTAATGAGAATAGTTATGAGTGGTCTGAAGGGGAGGAATGGTCATTTCTGGATATTTTTTAGACTTGTTCTCAAGGTCTGTAAGTGGGAAAGTAAGGAGACATAAATACATTGTATATGTAAATGTAGCTCCTTATTACATATGAGCATAGGATTCTGTGCAGTGACTGTCCTCTGTTTTTTTGTTTATGAGGTTGTATTGTTTATGGAATAAGATTTTTTGCTCAGGTACAATGGAAAAAAGTGAGAACGCTAGGTTTTCCCCCCATGTTTCTGCTAATTAGCCTTTGTTGAAAGCAAAACTACATGTTTTTATGATATGGTTTGGTTGTGGTGCACTGAATGTCAGTATTAAACATAGATTGTAACGTTTTCTGTTTGTGGCAGTGTTTCTTGTTATAATTTGCAAGGTCCCTGAGCTAGAGGCCAAAGTAGTGGAGAATGAGAGGGTGAAGGAGGAGATGGGCAGAGAATTCACAGAACTGCAGCAGCAGCTGACAGCACAGGTAACAGAGGCATTCCCCTGCTGCATGCTGCCTGGTGTATTGTGGGTGGAGGGTTGTAGAACTGACATTCTCTGTAGCATGCTGCCTGGTGTATTGTGGGTGGAGGGTTGTAGAACTGACAGTCTCTGTAGCATGCTGCCTGGTGTATTGTGGGTGGAGGTTTGTAGAACTGACAGTCTCTGTAGCATGCTGCCTGGTGTATTGTGGGTGGAGGGTTGTAGAACTGACAGTCTCTGTAGCATGCTGCCTGGTGTATTGTGGGTGGAGGGTTGTAGAACTGACAGTCTCTGTAGCATGCTGCCTGGTGTATTGTGGGTGGAAGTTTGTAGAACTGACAGTCTCTGTAGCATGCTGCCTAGTGTATTGTGGGTGGAGGTTTGTAGAACTGACAGTCTCTGTAGCATGCTGCCTGGTGTATTGTGGGTGGAGGTTTGTAGAACTGACAGTCTCTGTAGCATGCTGCCTGGTGTATTGTGGGTGGAGGTTTGTAGAACTAACAGTCTCTGTAGCATGCTGCCTGGTGTGTTGTGGGTGGAGGTTTGTGAAACTGACAGTCTCTGTAGCATGCTGCCTGGTGTGTTGTGGACAGAGTTTTATGAATAACAACCTCACAACTGCATACTATCTTGGATTGGGTGCCTTGTAGGTTTGTGAAACTAACAGCCTCAGTTGCACTTGGTATGGTTGGTTCTCAAGTGAGGTTTGTGAAGCTAATTTGAAGCCTGCAATCAATGTGGTGTTAATGTTGTGAGTGGAGGTTAGTGCAACTTACCCATACCAGAGGTGTGATAAAGATGGGTTTGTATTTTTTAAAACCATAGTCCCATTAGCATACTGCCTAACTTGTGCTATGGGTGGAGGTTTCTGAAGCTAACAGCATCACTATTACACACTCCTTGAAGTTGTTTACTGATGAATGTTTGTGAAAGTAACATCCTCGGTAGTCTTAATTAATGCACATTATAGATAAAGGTTTGTCAAACCCATCTTTAGCCTTCTGCTTGACACATGTGTATTAACTATTATATGTAGATGCTGTATAACTTAATATCGTGGATGGAAATAAGTGAAATGCACAGCTTCTGTAGTGCATGCTCTCTGAAATGAGTTTCCAATAGAAGTGTGTGCAACTAACACTGTAACAGTCTTTGTAGTGTGTTGCCCAATTAGTTTTGTGGGCCAAGGTTTTTGAACTAATATGTGGCGTGCTGTTAAGTGAGCTTTGTAGATGGTGGATTATGAAACCACACCATGCTGCATGATGTGTGTTTTAGGTGGAAGTTGTCTCAATTATGCTGAAGCATGCTGTCTGGCATGTGTTGCAGGCCAAAGTTTGTGAAACTAAGCCGTAGCGTGCTGCTTGGTGTGTGTGCTAGAGGGAAGATTCCAGAGCTGCTGTATACTGCTTGATGTATGTTGTAGGTGGAAGCTTTTAATATTATTATGTAGCTCACAGCATGCTATGTATGATGGATATATATATATATATATATATATATATATATATATATATATATATACATACACATACATAAAATTATAGCGTGAAGTCATGTGTTGGTACTCCTGGTTGGAGGTTTGTGCAACTTTCATCCTCATGCTGAAATTGACCCTGATTTATGTTGTAGTTAATGGGCCACACTAATGGACTCGTCCAAGGAAAGGGGTGCTTGAAACTGACGTGCTACACCCCCTAATGGGCCATATCACCTGATTGGCTGAGATTGGCTGTGTATTTACATAGGCATTTGTGCTCGAGACCGGGCCTCATACGGTGTTGTGGATGAGTCTGTGATCGAGCTCATTGTAATTTGGGTGTCATTATGTGCGGGAGTCACTGCAGATTAAATGACCAACATCACTGAAGTGGTGGCTTTGCACAAGTCAGCGATCGAGTACATAATAATTTGGTCACCATGCTGTGTGAGAGTCATTGCAAATTAAATGACATTGACGTTTCAAATGTGTGATCGACCACGATATTTAGTCAAAATCGATACAGAATCACTACACATCAGTTGCGGGGAATATTAATTCTGGATTCTCTGTCATGCAGTCAGGATCTCGAGAACGTGTAAAAGGTAATAACTGGTGCATGGTACATTGATGTGTGCACGGTGCATGATTGATGTGTGCTTGTGTTTATGTGTGAGTCAGTTATATGTGTGTATTAGCAAATCTCAGCCAATGAGGTGTGGCCCATTAGGCAGTGTAGCACGTCAGCTTCAAGCACCCTTCTCCATCGAACCAGTCCACTAGTGTGGCCCATTAAAGGAAGCCTTACCAATAATTCTTGTGAGTAATCATTCCATTATAAATAGCTGTGGGTAAATCAAGTAAATCAAAGCATGTCTCGCATGCCAAAATGTTACTCAGCATTTCATGCCTTACTTATTTTCCTGTGTATTCCATTATAAATAGCTGTGGGTAAATCAAGTAAATCAAGACATGTCTCATATGCTAAAACGTTATTCAGCATTTCATGCCTTACTTATTTTCCTGCGTGTGTTGCAGTCACAGCTGTCTGCGTCTGTTGCTGTTAGCACTGTGTGTCTGTGTTGCAGGTGAAGGAGAAGAAGACCATGCAGAGGGAAATGAGCGAATCTTTGCAGGAAAAGGAGCGTGCTGCCTCTACCTTAACAGAGGAACTGAAGGTGACTATTTTGCATGTGTGAATATGCATGGAAGTGTGAGTGTGTGTGTGTGTGTGTGTGTGAGTGTGTGTGTGTGTGTGTGTGTGTTTCATGTCTTCCTGTCTGTGTCCATGCCTGTGTGTCTGTATGTATGCATGCATGCATGACTGGCTGTTCATGTGCCCATATTGTACACATTTTCTCTGTACTACTCCTACTTCAGTATCTTTTTTTGTCTATTTCTAATTCCTCAATATATGCTGCTCATTTTCCAAAGGAGCTGAAGGTCAAACACAGTGACACACTGTCAGAGCTGGAGTCGCAGCGCTCTCGTGCAGGCAAGCTGCAGGCAGAATGTGCCACGCTGAAGAAGGAGCTGCAAAATGCCACAGAGGCCGAGACCCAGTTGTCAGAATCCTTCCAGCAGCTCAGTGAGGTAGGTAGTGGTATCTGTATCATGTATGCAGTGTGTAGTGTGGCATGATATCTCCAGCAGCTCAGTGAGGTAGGCATTCAGCTCATGTATCATGCATTGCATGTAGTATGTTGGGGTTGTATGCCATAACAACTTCAGCAGTTTACTGGAGAAGGCTTAAACAACCTTTGTTGTATTCCACATTTTCTCCAGCATCTCAGCAAGGTAGACACTGGGCTCCTAAGTTTGTGTGTGAGGTCAAAGAATGTCACAGTTACTCCAGTGGCACTCAGGAAAATGAACATTAGCAGTTGTATTTCATGTAGTGTGTTTATGTTGTCTGCTAAAGTTCAGTTAGCAGCTCGGCAAAGTATTGGCTAGCTCCTGTATCATGCACAACAATTGTATGCTGCAGTTTCTTCAGCAGCACATGTATGATAGGCAATGATATCTGAGTTATATATAATATGATGTAGTTGTTTGGCTTAATATCTCCATGACCCATTTAGGTGGGCATGTGCATTGTTCATGAACTTTGGTTTAGTGAGCTGTGTTCTCTTTAGAAAGAACAGGACAGGCAATTGTAGCATGAACCCACAAGGGACCTAACTCATACTTGCAAAAAATTGTTATCTCCCATTCCTGCCCTATTTTTTTGCGATTTGGATGGGTCTGAATACGCGCAAAAGCTTCATTCTTATTGGTTGGATGATTTAAAATGCAACCAGTGCTGATAGAAGAGACATAGCCCGAGGGGTGCACCAAAATGAGGAGCAGACCAGCTTCCAATTTACCGAAAAGTATATTGAAGGAAAAGTTAGGAAAACTCGTTTAATGCTTCAGAAGCACTGCACCACTCCAAAATAACTCTTTTTAAGTGCCCTAATATTCAATTTATCGATGTTGTAAGTTTCAGAGTTTGGAGTGACCTTGTTCGTTCGGCCACGCCTACGCGCACTGTGGGCTACGGCCGGCTATGGGCTAATGCTGTTTGCGGCAGAATGCCTAGTTTGGCCCACTCAGCGGTGTCAGCAGTCAGCTATCATTAGGCAGAACTATTTAGTGAAACATTTCAAATATGTAAATACTTCAGATTTTATGATTGGAAAAGAGGTTTCCATGTTCGTATATTAATGCATTTGAATGTCCCATGCAGAAACTGCAATGTCAAGGACTTCACATACCATGAATATAAATGAGTGTGTTTAAAGTTGTTGAAGTTTGAAAAAAAGGTGAAAGCACTGATGTTTTATTTAATTAATGATATTTATGTACTTGGATAACTTCTAGTCTGTGTTATTTTTCTCTCTGGATTGCATAGGTTACAGCAATTTCCTCAATCTTTGATTCATGATCATTGGAAGATTTTGTACATAAGTATTTCTTTCAAGTCTATTTGTGGATTGTTCTTGGCTATTGAATTTATTTTGGATGTCTTATGAACCAAAATAAATCAGCAAAAGTGCATTTGTTAAACAGTTTACTGGAATTTAGTTTCTGTTTGGTTCTATCACATGTTGGACATTTGTGAATCTGTGTTCCTAAAACACTCTTAAAATACAACTCAACAGCAAAGTTATCATTGTGCCTGTTCAAAACAACAATGTGGACATTTTCCTTAGGTGAGGGAGAGAAATGTCAATTTACTGAATTTTATTTGTTGATCTACATCATGTAGACTGCCGGTTTTTCTTGAAAAACCCATTACGGATATCACAAAAAAATTTATTACTTACCCCACATCATGGATATCTTCATGAAACTTATTTCCTAGATTTGGGGGTACAAGATCAATTTTTGGTGCAAGTTTTGAAGCTCTAGGGCAACAACTTTTTTTATGGACTTGGTCCACTTTTTTGGACCTATGATTTTCACCTTCATTTGACCCAAAAAAATTTCATTCATTAAAAAAATCCATATTTGCTTTTAAGTGTTAAACCAAAGTGATTTGGTGTCATTTTGGTGACATAGTATCTGACTGATAAGAAAAAGTGCTTGAAATAATTTTTTTAATGGTTGGTTTATGCTAGCAAATGCACCTGTGTCATGCACAATACATTGTCTAGTATTTCCTTTATCCAACAGTGTTAACACTGAATTTTACAGTGTATGTGAACTCCGCAGTAAAATAGGCCTGAAAGCAATTTGTATTGTAACTGTTGGCTTACTAGTGGCCAGTCTTGAAGGCAGTTAAGAAATATTAAATTGCAGCTCTGTAAATTGGATTGAAAACTTTTGCAAATTTCTTTGCCTCAAACAACTGAATAGGATGAGTAGTACATGTACTGTCTTGCATTGTCAGGTACTATAATAGTTTTGAGTGACTGGCAAACAGTAAATACTCATGCATTTTGTAGTCTCATTGGCAAACTAGGGGCAGATTAACCCATTTACTCTCTCATATCTCTCTCTCCTTTCTCAGTGACTTCAGTGCTGGTTTTTTACCTTTCTGCAGATGCGTCAAGACATGAACGTGAAGATGGTACAGCTGGACACAGACTTGAAGGAAGCCACTGCAGTCCGAGACAAACTGCAGGCTGAGAGGGTAAGAAGAAGGTTGTGAGAGAACAAGGAGGATGGAAAGAAGGAGGAAACAGGGGGGAAAAAATAAGATGGAGTGTGGTGGGGACTTGTTGGGGAGCCAGGAGAAGTGACAGTTGTTCATGTCTGTACTGGTGGTGAACACCTTGACTGGGGAATTTCAGGTGCTGTTTCACCATAGTCCTAATCTAAGGAATATTTTAACAGTTCTCATGAAGGGGAAAGACTTTGACCTTGAGGAAGGGAATGCAAGAGTGACTGTGTCTCTACCCATGGAAGTGACTCGCATGCTTACAAAAACCTCTCATATAGGCAAGAGAAGTAGAAATGGGAGATAAGACCTTTGTTTAAGCTGCACCCAGACTTGGCAGCTCCATTCCATTGCAGCTCAGACAGGCTCCATCAGTCTCGGCCTTCAAGAGGATGTTGAAGATCTGTGCTGCTGATTCTGGTGCTCTACAAATGTGTAACATACAATATAATACAATACAACACAATAAAGCTGGAGGGATAAAAGGAATGTTACACAAATCATGATCTTTTCTAACGATATATTACATTCTTGGGAGGTACTGGCATCGGCTAGGTAGCTCTCAAGGTCATCTGTGTAAGTACAGCGAAAGTTATACCTTGGTAAACACCATGCATTCTTATGAGAATGCCATATCAGAATTCTACACTAGCTGCGTGCAGTGTACCCATTAACCATTTCAGCAGTGTGATAAGAGGGAAAACTTGACAGCAAACTCCACTTGTGATGTTCTGCAGGCCAAACTGGACACGGAACTGGAGAAGCTGAGGAAAGACTTTGCAGAAGCCCACTCCAACAGTCAGGCCTATGAAAAGGAGCTCACGACACTGCGGTCAGACCTGGCTGAAGAAAAGAAGGCCAGACAGCGGGTAGGCCGACTTTTTCTGTTCTGAAGTCTGCCTTGACTGTGCTTGTCCTCTTGTTTTGCTCGCAGTACTTGGAAAATGCTTTACAGCTGTCTCTGTGCTTGTCCTCTTGCTTTCCTCGCAGCACTTGGAAAATGCTTTACAGCTGTCTCTGTGCTTGTCCTCTTGCTTTCCTCGCAGCACTTGGAAAATGCTTTACAGCTGTCTCTGTGCTTGTCCTCTTGCTTTCCTCGCAGTACTTGGAAAATGCTTTACAGCTGTCTCTGTGCTTGTCCTCTTGTTTTGCTCGCAGTACTTGGAAAATGCTTTACAGCTGTCTCTGTGCAGATGATGCTGTAGCGTGGATGAATGTTGCTTCATATTGAAATAATTTGCTGCAATTTGTGTGATTAATCTTGCAATTCCTCCCATGTTTCTGCTGTTGTTGTCTCAATTTCATGGTAAATTTGCTCCTTTTTTTCCCTCAATAAAGAATGAATCGCAACTATTGCTTTTCAGGAGGTGTCAGAGTTAGAAGAGGCCAAGCAAATCCTGATTGCCCAGAAGTTGGAGATCCAGACCAAACTTGACTCTCTTACAGGAGAGTGCAGCAAGGTAATGAACAGAGAAATCACTCAATCTTGAGGTGATCCCTTCCTCTGTCCTACTTGAGGTTCCTCTTGTAGAGCACTTTTCTTGAAAAAGACTCATGTGCACTGTTTTTCTTAAAACTGGTGTTAATTTATATAGAGATTCACAAACTGCAGTGGTTTGAAAGAAAAAAACTATTCTGAATGACAAAGTGGAGAGATCAGGAAATATATTTTGTGGTAACCTGTATTTACTTAAATTAAGTTTCTTTGCCTCTCTTTGGATATGCTTTCCAAATATTTGTAGGGACTACTATGTAAAAGTTTGTGTTTAAGTACTTTAACTCTTCTGAAGCTCTTTGTGA
>JAWQFJ010023246.1:7500-22500 GCA_034096865.1 Theodoxus fluviatilis | reverse complement strand
TGACTATCCATAAATCCTCTTCAATTTCAGGAACCCCACTCACCTTCCCAATGTCTCATCTCTTGATGGTGAATGCTTTGTCAACTCTGTCCATAATAATAATAATAATATAGTTTATTTACGCACATACCTTCCCTTGACAGGCAAGCTCATGGCGTTTACAATCCAAAGAATCAACACTCATACAACCGCTCAACACCGCATTCCTACAAAAACACACACACTACACACATAAACAAAAAACAAAAACTAAAATCCAATAGAACAAACTATACAATATACACAGCACTTGCAGGCCAGGTCAAGTGAGGCAAAGCAGCTCAGCGGGAAAGGCGGATCGGAAGAGGTGGGTCTTTAGAGCTCTTTTGAACTGGGGCAGAGTGTCAGAATGACGGACTGAGAGAGGGAGACTATTCCAGGTTACAGGTCCAATATAGGAGAAGGCACGCTGTCCTTGAGTTTTCTTGTTACGGCGGGGGACCTTGAGCATTCTAGAGTCAGCAGCTGAGCGTAGAGATCTGGAGGGCGTGTAGACTGTAAGAATTTCTGTAAGAGCGTGTGGTGCGGTGTTGTTGATGGCCTTGAAGCACAAAGTAGCAAGTTTGTAATCTATCCTCTGAGAGATGGGAGCCAGTGAAGTGTATGTAGGAATGGAGAGACATGGGTACGCTTGGGACATAAAAAACTAGCCTAGCAGCACAATTCTGAACTTTCTGGAATTTGTTAAGCAGTGTCAGGGATGCCTGCGAGAAGAGAGTTTCCATAGTCGAAACGAGACAGAACAAGTGATGTGATGAGCGTTTTGGTGGCCTGCTGAGAAAGATAATGACGAATGGTACTAATTTTCCTTAACTCATAATATGCTAACTGACAGACTGATTCATTGTCTGACGTCAGCTTTGGTTACTGATGCAACACTACTGCATCTTCTCCCCCTGTGTTGGCCCTGTATACTTCTGCATCATCCCAGTTTTGTCCCTCCATCTGTCACCCTGCTATCAGCTCTGTTTTGCCCTGTTATTGACTCACATGCGAAGCAAAAGTGAGTCTATGTACTCACCCGTGTCGTCCGTCCGGGCGTCCGGGCGTCCGGGCGTCCGGGCGTCCGTGAAAAACTTTAACGTTGGATTTTTCTCGGAGACTATTAAATCTATCAACACCCAATTTGGCATGATGGTGTATGATGACAAGGCCTAAAAAAACATACATAGTGACTTGTCCTTGCTTCAAGGTCAAGGTCGCAGGGGCCATAAATGTTGTCTAAAAAACAGTCATTTTTCACATTTTCTCAATTTTCTCTAAAGTTTTTGAGATTGGATACCTCACCTATTTATGGTATATAGGGCAAAGTAAGCCCTATCTTTTGATACCAGTTTGGTTGACCTTGCTTCAAGGTCAAGGTCACAGGAGCTCTTCAAAGTTGGATTGTATACATATTTTGAAGTGACCTTGACCCTGAACTATGGAAGATAACTGTTTCAAACTTAACAATTATGTGGGGCACATGTTATACTTTCATCATGAGACACATTTGGTCACATATCATCAAGGTCAAGGTCACTTTGACCCTTATGAAATGTGACCAAAATGGGGTATGAACCACTAAAAGTGACCATATCTCATGGTAGAAAGTGCCAATAAGCACCATTGTGCTTCCTATGTCTTGAATTAACAGCTTGTGTTGCATGACCTTGGATGACCTTGACCTTGGGTCAAGGTCACATGTATTTTGGTAGGAAAAAAGTGTAAAGCATTTCTTAGTGTATGATGTCATTGGTAGGTTTAGTTGTTTGACCTTGACCTTGAAGGTCACCTGAAGGTCAATGTCATGTAAAGGTCAAGGTCAAGCATGTGAGTCGTATGGGCTTTGCCCTTCTTGTTTCCATGTACCTCTTACCATCCCTCATTCTTTGTCTCCATCATGTAGTTATATTTGCATTATGCTTGTACATGTATCACTACTACAATATGGCCCATTGTTCTGCTGCCCAAACTCTTCTTCAACAATATTTGTCACCATTATATCAATGAAATCACTGTCATACCATCAATTCATTATCATATTTATAATCACTATTACATACTCCTTTGTTTATTCCTGTGTCACTGCATGAAATTGTCTCATACCACAAGCATACATGCATCTCCATTTTATTGTACTGAGATTGTAAAACATGAGAGATTCTTGAAAAACTTGTGGATTCAGATGGACTTGAAGCTAGTGAGTGACATGTGAAGGTGTTTGTTGATGTTACTGCATTTGCTTTTTGATCACCAGCACCACTGCCGCAACTGCGGAAACATCTTCTGCAACGAGTGTTCCTCCAAGCAAGCCACAGTGGCCTCCTCCAAGAAACCTGCTCGAGTCTGTGACAACTGCTTCTCAGAACTCACGCAGAGGAGGTGACCGCCATGGACCAGCCTGTCCACCCTGCATTTCCCCATTGGACTTGTCCAATATCTGTGATGGAAGAGTCCACTAGCCTTCCATAGGGACACTCTCAAAAATGCCTCTGTGCAAGTAGATCATTCCAAAAGACATTTTACTATTGTGTAATGTCTGCTGTGATTAAGATTGGAATTTTGATGTGAGTATCTTCTTAATTGAGTACTTCTTTTTTTAAGAATCAATTTTCTGGTTTGCAAGAGTATCTGTTTCTCTCTGTTATTAATCATGATGGTTGTTATGAATCAGAGAAATAAATGGGATGAGGCCTCATTCTGTGATTTTAATTTGCTTTCCAGAAAATGAATACTGAAATTATTGCTGTGATAAAGTGAGAGGAATAATTTATTTTACAATTTCTCACATTAACTTGACAGTTTGTAAAAGGGGGTGATGATTTCGTACCCTGGAGGTCACTTCCGGCAGAAAGGGTTGTGTCTTGCCATAAAATTCCAGTGACCCTGTGCTTATCATGAACGTTGCTGCATGTGATGATGATTTAAATGGCTCTGTGATGTAACTTTATGCTGATGTAGTTACAGACCATCTATAGAGAAAAAAAATGCTAAAACCTAATCTTCAAAACCATTTTCTAAAGACAACATTGAAAGTTATTTTCTTTGTGATCCTATGTGTGCCTTAGAATAGTTTGCTTGGGGTTGTAGCTAGCCCATCAAGGAAGATATTTTATGCTTTATTACCTAATGTTATGTGAAATTTGTTTATTGGGATGCAGCAGAGACGCATCTATTAGGTAGTGGAGCCAACGTGTGTTTATGCGGGAAACTCTTTGCGAGGCCAAAAAGACATCATTTTGTATGTGATTTTTGTAATGTGCAAATGTCACGTTTGTCAAAAAATCTTAGTGGAAATCAAAGATTTGTGTCTCATCTCTTTTTTCTGCTAATTTTGCATTCATGGAGTGTGAACATAAGGGCACGGAAGAACGAAAGAGCACACTACTTGTCTGCTCATTTTACTCTGCACAGGAGCCCTTCAAACTTGCCATTTGGAGCAACTACCTACATTTGGAAGTACTCATTTCCCCCTAGTTTGGCCTATTGTATATCCAGCAATTTTACTCACAAAATGTTGCTTTTGCCACAGTGAATTTTCCAACAAAAAAAAATAATAAAAATTGCTGTTTCTTTTTTGAGGTCCTGTCGTGGCAAATTTTGCAGATGGTTAAAATTGGGGAAAAATTGGTTGCTTACGGCTCGTTGACAGAATAGCATGTTTACAGTGGTATATCTCCACAACCAAAAGAGATATCCTCTTGCTCTTTTTTTTGTTTATCTTGTATTACCAGTCTCTTTGTAAAACTGCACAAGCTAATAGCACATGCCTGAAAGAAATGTTTGGCTGCCACTACCTACATCTATTAGTTACACATTCTCTGAGCTTGATTGTACAGGATGTTTGTTGTCCCTATTTTAGCTGTTTAACTATTATGGTTTGATGATTCTGTACACTTACAACACCCTTACACTGTTTCACACATCCCTTACACTGTTGTACATAAAGTTTTTTTCCAGTCACAGTATTAAAAAATATTCATCATCAGGTTTCCATCTAAATTCAGATGTCATAATGATATTAAGATTTGACAGATCTGTACAAATTGTAACTTGCAGCTATTTTCACATAGTTTCTTCCCATTACATCTTCTGTAATGAAGTTATGGGCAGGACTACATCATGTGTGCTTTGGGAGGCAGCATGCCTGATTAGAAGGCTTACAAGTCTCGTGCATGGTTAATGCAATACAACACCTGCTTCTTTTCCAAGACTTTCTTCTTCATGGATGACAGAGGCTCTCAGTGTTTCTGTGCTGGGTAGTTTACCACACTTTGAATGCCTTCCCGTAGGAGGCCTTCCTTTTTCTAGTTTTGTTTTTAGATCTGTTGTTTTATTTTCACCGCACTTGTGTAAAGTTTCCCCTGTGGCATTGGTCTTGAGAGTCGTGCCATCAACAGTCCACCTCCTTCTACTCAGGCCCACCTCCTTCTACTCAGGCCCACCTCCTTCTACTCAGGCCCACCTCCTTCTACTCAGGCCCACCTCCTTCTACTCAGGGCCACCTCCTTCTACTCAGGGCCACCTCCTTCTACTCAGGCCCACCTCCTTCTACTCAGGGCCACCTCCTTCTACTCAGGGCCACCTCCTTCTACTCAGGGCCACCTCCTTCTACTCAGGGCCACCTCCTTCTACTCAGGGCCACCTCCTTCACTCAGGCCCACCTCCTTCTACTCAGGCCCACCTCCTTCTACTCAGGCCCACCTCCTTCTACTCAGGCCCACCTCCTTCTACTCAGGCCCACCTCCTTCTACTCAGGCCCACCTCCTTCTACTCAGGGCCACCTCCTTCTACTCAGGCCCACCTCCTTCTACTCAGGCCCACCTCCTTCTACTCAGGCCCACCTCCTTCTACTCAGGGCCACCTCCTTCTACTCAGGGCCACCTCCTTCTACTCAGGGCCACCTCCTTCTACTCAGGCCCACCTCCTTCTACTCAGGCCCACCTCCTTCTACTCAGGGCCACCTCCTTCTACTCAGGCCCACCTCCTTCTACTCAGGGCCATGTGTCAGTGTGTGTGTCTTTTGTTTTGTTTGCTGATTTATTCTGTCACCTCTCTCTAAGATTGTTTCTTGTTGACTTGGACTTAGGCAGCAAAGCTGATGAGTTGTAGTGGAGTCTTTAAAATTGTCTTCTTGCCTGCTCATGCAAGCCATCATTGGCTAGTTGTGGTTTCAAAACTTGTCTTGGAAGACACCAGTTTCATATGACATGAATGACACTAAACTCATTGCATTTGATCTGTCAAAAATGTCATAAACAGGCACATGTCAATTTTCATTCTGTATAATCATGACAAGTGCCTCTTGCCACGCGCTAGGGTCACAATCTTTATCTTTTCATGGTGATGGAGTTGAAGAAAAAGTAATGCAAGGGTATACACACATGTAAAACTTGTATCTGTAATCTGAACCTCGTAGGAGTTGGAATCATGTGTGACGTGATGCTTCAAAGTACTCAGTGTGCAGGAGGTGTTGGAGCCTTGTTGACTGAACCACATATCTCTACTATGTCATAATATTTCAGTGAAAAAGGGTATGAAGGTGCATTTGCTTTTCCTTTTGTGTGCCCAAGCAATGCTTACAATGCAGTCTGTAGTGCGAAAGTTGTGGTGGTAGTAGTAATAGTGGCAGTGTTGCACTAGTTTCACAGCGCATTGCCAATGTGACTTTCACACTTGAATGGGAATTGCCTGGTTGTCTGCTTCAACTGCTACTGCTGCCTTTAACAGGGATTTGGTGCTACAAAATGTCCGTTAAGCAGACTACGTTGCGCTTGTGTATTTTGCAAGGGGGGAAAGAAAGTCACTGCTGCATGCCATGAAGTGCAGGGTGGTGTGAGTGGTCGTGTCGCTGTTTGCCATTCCATTTGTATTTGTGTGAAATGATCTCTCACTGATTCCTAGGTTGGCAGGTTTTGCTTCTGTATCATGAACGTGTGAGGAACGCGAACTTCATGATATTTTGGTTTGAAATAGCAACATGAATTAATTTTTTACATTGTTATAGTGTGCTTCCTTGCTGGTTATCCCTCAACCGTAAAGAAAAAGAAAAAAAATACAGTCTTACGTTAGCTCAAGATGAACGCAAGGGCTGAAGAAGAAAAAAAATGTACATGGGTTATGCCCCTTTACCCAAGTGAGTTGAACAACTTCTGGGCATAATGTGTCTGCAAGCAGCTAATCGTCATGCTTAAAAAACGTTATTGTATGTCATCACTGCCTGAATACGTACAGCATCATCATCATCACATACAGCAAAGTTATTGTGTTGTGTATTGCCAACTGTCCTCTTGTGAGTGGGAATGATTTGATACCGAGCATTTCCATGCTTTTTAAAAAGCTGTTACATATAATTACATGCCTGCAATTGTAAACTGCCACACTCCAGAAAAGGTATATATACCATAATATGAAGCAGAACTTCAAATGTGGACTTGCCATGAACATGTATTTAGTATTGTTTAACAGTATTTACTGGATGGATCAAGTTAGTGAGGAATTTTTCTTTTCTTTATTATGTAGCCAACAAATTTCATCTGTCACACAAATGTATGCATAATTATGTATATGAACTCATTAAACAAATGTTTTAAATTGATGCATCATGCTTTTCTTGTTGAAGGGGCAGCTGTTTGTACATCAACATCAAAGGGTTTGTATTGTGCTGTTAATTTGTTGATGTCACTAACCAAACTAAAGATGCCTTCAGCGGCCATGACATAAGTTAGAACTCCCCCCGTGTGGCCGCTTTGGCTTAGATCACACGGGAAATGCCCCTGCATTTAGTGTTTGTCCTTGGATGCCAAGACAACAATGACAACCTTATTATGTGGCTCTGTGTGTGTGTGTGTGTGCATGTGGGCGTGTTTTGTGTGCATGAGTGTGTTGTGTCACTGAACCTCACCCCATCAGAGCCACTCAAAGCACATCACACAATCGGATGAGAAAAGTAATATTATCAGATGTTGTGAATTATTTAACTTTGTTAAAATCTCAGTGTCTTGAGAATCATGTTCCAGAGAACACCTGCTGTGTAGCAGAAAGAACAATGGTGACAGCTCTTTAGATTCATGTGTGGAATCTTCTTAAGATCCCGTGGTAATGATCCCAGAATTGTAGGTAGGGTACATGAAGTCACCAACCCTTGGAGATACATGTCCATGTATGATGGTTGAGATCCATGCAAACACTTGAATACCAGCAAAAAATCTTGCAATTAATCTTAGTTCCCACAGAGACCTGGTACAGCTTTGAACATTTCAAAGAGAGCTCCGTGGGCCTGAAGCTGAAAATCTTTTACAAGCGAGGCAGCCAGTGGTGCTTGACACAGAAAGAAGAGGAGATGCTGGCTCTGTTCTTGTCGAACACGTCATCATCATGACTTGGCTTTGAGAGTGAACATTTAAGAAAGGGCGTGGTCCATGACGGTTGCAGGCCCGCTGGAGGCTGACAAGTCCCATATGGAACAAACAGATCCGACCGCAGACACTGCAGATAAAGTGGTCTGGATTGGGTGCTGAGATTTTAGTTTTTCCTCCTTTTGTCATCACAGCTGGCCCTGCAGTTGTTTTTGAATGAGGAGATAGCCTGGTGGATGTTATTACTCCAGGCCTCGTGAATAATAATAATAATAATAATAGTTTATTCATAAGCACATACCTTCCCTTGACAAGGCAAGCTCATGGCGTTTACAATCCAAAGAATCAACACTCATACAACCACTCAACACCACATTCCCACAAAAAACTCACTCACAACACACATAAACAAAAAAACAAAAACTAAGATCCAATAGAACAAACTATACAATATACACAGCACTTGCCGGCCAGGTCAAGTAAGGCAAAGCAGCTCAGCGGGAAAGGCGGGTCGGAAGAGGTGGGTCTTTAGAGCACCTTTGAACTGGAACAGAGTGTCAGAATGACGGACTGAGAGAGGGAGACTATTCCAGGTTACAGGTCCGATATAGGAGAAGGCAAGCTGTCCTTGAATTTTCTTATTACGGCGGGGGACCTTGAGCATTCTAGAGTCAGCAGCTGAGCGTAGAGATCTGGAGGGCGTGTAGACTGTAAGAATTTCTGTAAGAGCGTGTGGTGCGGTGTTGTTGATGGCCTTTAAGCACAAAGTAGCAAGTTTATAATCTATCCTCTGAGAGATGGGGAGCCAGTGAAGTGTATGTAGGAGTGGAGAGACATGGATACGCTTGGGTCATCGAAAAACTAGCCTAGCAGCACAATTCAAAACTTTCTGGAGTTTGCTAAGCAGAGCGTCAGGGATGCCAGCGAGAAAAGAGTTTCCGTAGTCAAGACGAGACAGAACAAGTGATGTGATTAGCGTTTTGGTGGCCTGCTGAGAAAGATAATGACGAATGGTACTAATTTTCCTTAGCTTTTAATATGCTAACTGACAGACTTTGTTGACATGAGATCTCATTGACATATCATCGTCAAACATGACGCCTAAATTTCTAACAGACTGAGAGAAGACGATGTCACTGTGACCAGTCGTTAGTTTGAGGGCCTGAACCGATTTACCTCCGCCGCCCACCAGGAGTGCTTCAGTTTTTGAGTCATTGAGTTGGAGCTTGTTCCGGGTCATCCACCGTTTCACGTCAGAGATACAGTGTTCGCAGGTAGAAAGAAGAGAGTGGATTTGACGGGGATGGGAGGAGTTTTAGCAAATTCACTGTGAGAGACTGAATGACTGTCAATTACATTGGAGAGTGGTTGGGTGTACAGTAGAAACAGCAGAGGACCCAGAACAGAGGCATGGGGGACTCCGTACATGAGAGGTGTAGGATCAGAAGCAAAACCCGAGATCGAAACAGTCTGTCTACGTTTTGAGAGATATGAATGCGGGAAGGAGAGTGCTAAGTTCCCAATTCCAAAAACGTTTCTAAGATGGGTGAGAAGAATTCCATGATCTATTGTGTCGAACGCGGCACTCAAGTCCAACAGCGTAAGAAGAGAAACTTTGGAATTATTAGAAGCAACGAGAAGATCGTTTAGAACAAGGAGCAGATCTCGAGCTGTTTCGGTGGAATGATGAGCACGGTACGCGGATTGAAAACGGGCCAAAAGGTCATACTGGGACACGTGCTCCAGCAGCTGCTGCAAAGCTAACTTCTCTAACAATTTTGACAGAAAAGAAAGATTGGAGACTGGTCTATAATTACTCAGTTTGTTTGTATCCAGGTCCTGCTTCTTCAAGAGTGGCTTAACTATAGCAACGAGAGTAGACCACAGGTAGTGGTTGAAGCGACAGGGACGTTTTCAGACAGTCTTAGTAGTACAGAGCCCCTATGTCACGGTAGCCAGAAGACAGGTCTTCATACAGCACGATCGTGGGCAGGCGACAATCCTCCATCTTGGAGTTGTGCCCTGCCCAGGGTAGCTGCGTCCTCACCAGCATGACCTTGAAGGTGACGAAGTCCTGCACAGCGCAGTCGTGGGTTGCCAACCGTGGACACCTGCAACTTCTCAAGCGCTACCACCAGCGCTGCCTCCGCTCCATCCTTAACATCCACTGCAGGGTGCATGCTTCTTTTTCTTTCCTCATGTACTGGTGTACCAAAGATTACACAAGACTCCTTCCCACTGGCAGGGTCAATGAGAAAGCTTTCGAGAGAGGCTTTTAAAACTGCACTTGGACTTTTTTCCTGTCCACCATGAGTATATATCTACATGTGCCTTTTCCTGTCCACCATGAGTATATATCTACATGTGCCTTTTCCTGTCCACCATGAGTATATATCTACATGTGCCTTTTCCTGTCCACCATGAGTATATATCTACATGTGCCTTTTCCTGTCCACCATGAGTATATATCTACATGTGCCTTTTCCTGTCCACCATGAGTATATATCTACATGTGCCTTTTCCTGTCCACCATGAGTATATGTCTACATGTGCCTTTTCCTGTCCACCATGAGTACATATCTACATGTGCCTTTTCCTGTCCACCATGAGTATATATCTACATGTGCCTTTTCCTGTCCACCATGAGTATATATCTACATGTGCCTTTTCCTGTCCACCATGAGTACATATCTACATGTGCCTTTTCCTGTCCACCATGAGTATATATCTACATGTGCCTTTTCCTGTCCACCATGAGTACATATCTACATGTGCCTTTTCCTGTCCACCATGAGTACATATCTACATGTGCCTTTTCCTGTCCACCATGAGTATATATCTACATGTGCCTTTTCCTGTCCACCATGAGTATATATCTACATGTACCTTTTCCTGTCCACCATGAGTATATATCTACATGTACCTTTTCCTGTCCACCATGAGTACATATCTACATGTGCCTTTTCCTGTCCACCATGAGTACATATCTACATGTGCCTTTTCCTGTCCACCATGAGTATATATCTACATGTGCCTTTTCCTGTCCACCATGAGTACATATCTACATGTGCCTTTTCCTGTCCACCATGAGTACATATCTACATGTGCCTTTTCCTGTCCACCATGAGTATATATCTACATGTGCCTTTTCCTGTCCACCATGAGTATATATCTACATGTGCCTTTTCCTGTCCACCATGAGTATATATCTACATGTGCCTTTTCCTGTCCACCATGAGTATATATCTACATGTGCCTTTTCCTGTCCACCATGAGTATATATCTACATGTGCCTTTTCCTGTCCACCATGAGTACATATCTACATGTGCCTTTTCCTGTCCACCATGAGTATATATCTACATGTGCCTTTTCCTGTCCACCATGAGTACATATCTACATGTGCCTTTTCCTGTCCACCATGAGTACATATCTACATGTGCCTTTTCCTGTCCACCATGAGTATATATCTACATGTGCCTTTTCCTGTCCACCATGAGTACATATCTACATGTGCCTTTTCCTGTCCACCATGAGTATATATCTACATGTGCCTTTTCCTGTCCACCATGAGTATATATCTACATGTGCCTTTTCCTGTCCACCATGAGTATATATCTACATGTGCCTTTTCCTGTCCACCATGAGTATATATCTACATGTGCCTTTTCCTGTCCACCATGAGTATATATCTACATGTGCCTTTTCCTGTCCACCATGAGTATATATCTACATGTGCCTTTTCCTGTCCACCATGAGTACATATCTACATGTGCCTTTTCCTGTCCACCATGAGTATATATCTACATGTGCCTTTTCCTGTCCACCATGAGTATATATCTACATGTGCCTTTTCCTGTCCACCATGAGTATATATCTACATGTGCCTTTTCCTGTCCACCATGAGTACATATCTACATGTGCCTTTTCCTGTCCACCATGAGTACATATCTACATGTGCCTTTTCCTGTCCACCATGAGTACATATCTACATGTGCCTTTTCCTGTCCACCATGAGTACATATCTACATGTGCCTTTTCCTGTCCACCATGAGTATATATCTACATGTGCCTTTTCCTGTCCACCATGAGTATATATCTACATGTGCCTTTTCCTGTCCACCATGAGTATATATCTACATGTGCCTTTTCCTGTCCACCATGAGTATATATCTACATGTGCCTTTTCCTGTCCACCATGAGTACATATCTACATGTGCCTTTTCCTGTCCACCATGAGTATATATCTACATGTGCCTTTTCCTGTCCACCATGAGTACATATCTACATGTGCCTTTTCCTGTCCACCATGAGTATATATCTACATGTGCCTTTTCCTGTCCACCATGAGTACATATCTACATGTGCCTTTTCCTGTCCACCATGAGTATATATCTACATGTGCCTTTTCCTGTCCACCATGAGTATATATCTACATGTGCCTTTTCCTGTCCACCATGAGTATATATCTACATGTGCCTTTTCCTGTCCACCATGAGTATATATCTACATGTGCCTTTTCCTGTCCACCATGAGTACATATCTACATGTGCCTTTTCCTGTCCACCATGAGTATATATCTACATGTGCCTTTTCCTGTCCACCATGAGTATATATCTACATGTGCCTTTTCCTGTCCACCATGAGTATATATCTACATGTGCCTTTTCCTGTCCACCATGAGTATATATCTACATGTGCCTTTTCCTGTCCACCATGAGTATATATCTACATGTGCCTTTTCCTGTCCACCATGAGTATATATCTACATGTGCCTTTTCCTGTCCACCATGAGTATATATCTACATGTGCCTTTTCCTGTCCACCATGAGTATATATCTACATGTGCCTTTTCCTGTCCACCATGAGTATATATCTACATGTGCCTTTTCCTGTCCACCATGAGTACATATCTACATGTGCCTTTTCCTGTCCACCATGAGTATATATCTACATGTGCCTTTTCCTGTCCACCATGAGTATATATCTACATGTGCCTTTTCCTGTCCACCATGAGTATATATCTACATGTGCCTTTTCCTGTCCACCATGAGTATATATCTACATGTGCCTTTTCCTGTCCACCATGAGTATATATCTACATGTGCCTTTTCCTGTCCACCATGAGTATATGTCTACATGTGCCTTTTCCTGTCCACCATGAGTACATATCTACATGTGCCTTTTCCTGTCCACCATGAGTATATATCTACATGTGCCTTTTCCTGTCCACCATGAGTATATATCTACATGTGCCTTTTCCTGTCCACCATGAGTATATATCTACATGTGCCTTTTCCTGTCCACCATGAGTATATATCTACATGTGCCTTTTCCTGTCCACCATGAGTATATATCTACATGTGCCTTTTCCTGTCCACCATGAGTATATATCTACATGTGCCTTTTCCTGTCCACCATGAGTATATATCTACATGTGCCTTTTCCTGTCCACCATGAGTATATATCTACATGTGCCTTTTCCTGTCCACCATGAGTATATATCTACATGTGCCTTTTCCTGTCCACCATGAGTACATATCTACATGTGCCTTTTCCTGTCCACCATGAGTATATATCTACATGTGCCTTTTCCTGTCCACCATGAGTATATATCTACATGTGCCTTTTCCTGTCCACCATGAGTATATATCTACATGTGCCTTTTCCTGTCCACCATGAGTACATATCTACATGTGCCTTTTCCTGTCCACCATGAGTATATATCTACATGTGCCTTTTCCTGTCCACCATGAGTATATATCTACATGTGCCTTTTCCTGTCCACCATGAGTATATATCTACATGTGCCTTTTCCTGTCCACCATGAGTATATATCTACATGTGCCTTTTCCTGTCCACCATGAGTACATATCTACATGTGCCTTTTCCTGTCCACCATGAGTATATATCTACATGTGCCTTTTCCTGTCCACCATGAGTATATATCTACATGTGCCTTTTCCTGTCCACCATGAGTACATATCTACATGTGCCTTTTCCTGTCCACCATGAGTACATATCTACATGTGCCTTTTCCTGTCCACCATGAGTACATATCTACATGTGCCTTTTCCTGTCCACCATGAGTACATATCTACATGTGCCTTTTCCTGTCCACCATGAGTACATATCTACATGTGCCTTTTCCTGTCCACCATGAGTATATATCTACATGTGCCTTTTCCTGTCCACCATGAGTATATATCTACATGTGCCTTTTCCTGTCCACCATGAGTATATATCTACATGTGCCTTTTCCTGTCCACCATGAGTATATATCTACATGTGCCTTTTCCTGTCCACCATGAGTACATATCTACATGTGCCTTTTCCTGTCCACCATGAGTATATATCTACATGTGCCTTTTCCTGTCCACCATGAGTACATATCTACATGTGCCTTTTCCTGTCCACCATGAGTATATATCTACATGTGCCTTTTCCTGTCCACCATGAGTACATATCTACATGTGCCTTTTCCTGTCCACCATGAGTATATATCTACATGTGCCTTTTCCTGTCCACCATGAGTATATATCTACATGTGCCTTTTCCTGTCCACCATGAGTATATATCTACATGTGCCTTTTCCTGTCCACCATGAGTATATATCTACATGTGCCTTTTCCTGTCCACCATGAGTATATATCTACATGTGCCTTTTCCTGTCCACCATGAGTATATATCTACATGTGCCTTTTCCTGTCCACCATGAGTATATATCTACATGTGCCTTTTCCTGTCCACCATGAGTATATGTCTACATGTGCCTTTTCCTGTCCACCATGAGTATATATCTACATGTGCCTTTTCCTGTCCACCATGAGTATATATCTACATGTGCCTTTTCCTGTCCACCATGAGTATATATCTACATGTGCCTTTTCCTGTCCACCATGAGTATATATCTACATGTGCCTTTTCCCAGTTAGCTGCTGACGATCATCATGAGCAGTGGGTCACCATTTATGAGCAGTACATGAACACAGACTAAACTACATTTACTGGTATGGATTTTGTACCGATTTCACTAAACCATCTCTCAGGAAACACGTTTAACAAGTTTGCCTTTTCTCGATCAGTTCTGCTGTTAAAAATATGTGTGCTCGTAGTCCTGATGTACTACTAAGAGAGCAAAGGGCAGTGACTTTGCTCTCTCTATAATGAGCAAATGATAGATCTGCATGAAGTGTTAGTATGAGTTGCTTTGAGGGCTGACCAGTTACTTTTCTTGCGTCAAGTACACAAGCTCTGGATGAGAAATATATGTCACAAACTTTTTATAAATCCAATTTCAATTTCACATACTATCATCATCATTGGCTTGGCTTTGCGAACGAAGATCGTGATAGTGGTAGGGGGACAGGGTCTGCAATGGCTGCAGGCTAGTTGGTGGCTGACGAGGCCAACACTGGACTGGCACACCCGCCCACGGTGGCTGCATCTGAGGGGCTAGTCTGTGGCGGCTGGCGCTGACGCCTCACGGTTCTTTCTCCTCGTCCTTTCGTCCTCGAGGTTGGCCCTTCGGTTGTGTTTATATGCTATACCATACCCAAAAACACATGCTACTCATCTTTTTATTTTAGTACTCTTTTCTTGCAGAGATTTAAATGTTTTTAA
>JAWQFJ010023246.1:0-5000 GCA_034096865.1 Theodoxus fluviatilis | reverse complement strand
ACCTCAGTGACACGAGGAAAGGGGCGCGTTCCTTATACACTAGGAAGCTTGCAAGATCTTGCAAGGAATAGGTCAGTGTCAACATGATGAAAGCAGATATAAAAGGCATTCAAATGTTTGACATCATTATGTTGACACCAGCCTATTATTTGCCAGCTAGGTAGGCCAAGCAAGGCGCTCTTGATGACAACGTTTACACAGAGTTGACTCATTAAAGACACTGCATCCGATGAAAGTCTTGGAGATAAATGTGCATCCTTAACAAATGTACCAAATCCCGCGCACATGATTAAGTTCTTCTCGGACGCCATCACACTTGGATTCTAGAGTCAAGGATGAAATGGAATGTGTAACGTTCCAAAGTATGAACCGTTCCAAAGTATGAACCGGAAATCGTCGCAGAGTTATCTGCCCGGTACTCTTAATAATTCGACTCTAAAAAGAGACAGCACCCGCCACTCCGCCTGGCTGACTTGGCACACCCGGGGAGTTATGCTAAGATCCGGCCGCGTAAATATATCTGCTGCTGAAATGGTCGAAGTCGGAAACATTCGGAACGTCGTTTAGCTTAAGATTACACCCGAATCACGCGCACCGTTAAGGTGCATGGAGTACAGTACCGCCGAGCAAGACGTTTGTCACAAAACGCAGATATATTAACGCGGCCGGATCTTAGCATAACTCCCCGGGCGTGCCAAGTCAGTCAACGGTCGCGTTTTATAAAACCAGACTACAAATAGACTACAGGGAGGTGACTCCCATATTATTTCCGGCAGGGGAGACGGCTTTTCACGGGAAAAAACTTTTTTGAACGCTACATTATGTGTTAAACGACACAAATGCACCAAAAACACAAAAACTCGTAAAGCAACTAATGCGTCGTTTGTCGGGATATATTCCATGCGAAGAACAGGTGCAGGAGCGGTAAATCGCATAAAGAGAGAGCCGGGCAGATAACTCTGCGACGATTTCCGGTTCATACTTTGGAACGGTTCATACTTTGGAACGTTACAGGCTGTCTTCTGGAAAGATTCCACCCTGCCGTACAGCTTTTCCTGAATGCTTGCTGGTTCCGGCCAAACGTCCTCTCGCAGCAGCCGGTGGTTCCTGCATTCCTGCAGAATGTGTTCAGCCGTCTGGTCAGCCTCTCCACAGGAGCACTTTGAGGATGGCACAAGTCTGAATCTCTTGTGCATGTGGTAGTTGAGTCTATTGTGCCCTGTCCACAGCCTGAAGATGACCACCTGTTCTTGTCTGGACAGTTGGTGGTAGCTGTCCGTTGTCTGGGGTGTTCTGTACAGGGCCTTCACCATGGTGTTCATTTCTATAAGGGTGACTCTGTTCTCTTCTTGGTGGTCTTCAGCTCCCAGCTTTGCCATTCTATCCGCCTCCTCATTTCCATGTATTCCACAGTGTGAGGGGATCCACTGCAGTACAATCCTGAAGCATGTGATGTTTTGGAGTGCTTTCAGGAGTTGAAGCAGTTTGCTCGCTGTTGCTGCCTCCAAGACGGAGAGTGCGTCTGTAAGGAAGACTACCTGGGAGTCTCCGTCAAGGTCTGTTTTGCTGCTGATGGTATTTGCAGCATGGATCAGGGCTTCAACCTCTGCTCTGTAGTTGGTGCAGTGGAGGCCTGTCGGTATTGCCTCTGCCTGCCATTTTCCACCTGGGTACTGGATGTATGCTCCAGCTCCCCCTCTCTTGACTGCATCTGTGGCTGACCCATCTGTGTAGGACCTTATCCATGCTTCCTGGGGGTACGTTTCATCAAGCATGGCCATTGTTAGAACTTTCTTTCTGGCGTCACAGTGCTCGTCTTTTGTGGTGTAATGGGGTACTGTGGTACGGATGGTGATGTTGTTCAGTGCAGTTTGCCAAGGTGAAGGATCGTCTTTGCGGGTAAAGGGTTCTACTTCTGCTGGCAGCAGGTCTTGATGCTTTCTCAACAGCGCTCTGCTTTCTAGTACAAAGCTGGATCTTTTCAGCCTTCCTGAGCTGAGGTTCTTCACTCTGTTGTGCATCAGGTGATCCTCTAAGAACCTTGCCCTCATGTTCTGCATCACAGCTTTGCACTCCCTTCTTTTCTGTAGCGGTGGGATGCCTGTTGTTTGCTCCATCTTCTCTATAGGCGTAGATCTGACAGCGCCTGTGATGATTCGTAGGGCCTGGTTCTGGGCTCTGTCAAGGGTCTGTTGGTGCGACTGGGCAGCTGTCATCCAAGAGTTGGAGCCGTACTCTAGGTGTGGTCGTACTGTGCCCTGGTACACCATCTTGAGGATCTTCTCATTGGCTCCCCACTGTGTCGCTGCCAGTTTCCTCATGATGTTCAGCTTTCGCCTCTGCACTTTGCACCTGTTGTTTCCATGTCATCTTCTGTCAAACATTACTTCCAAGTATGTCATACTGTAGCCGGGTGTTGTCCAGGGTCAGTTTGCCAGGCTGAGCTTTGGTGGAGAGTGTGAATAGAGTGGCTGATGACTTCTCTTTGTTGATGGTGACACACCAGGTGGAGGTCCAACCTGTAATCTTGTCCAATGCTAGCTGCATTCTATATGTGGCGGTTGTTGCATACTCTTCTGAGCACCAGAGCACTAGGTCATCTGCATACAGGGCTGCTTGTACTCCTTTTGGTAGCTCTGGTATGATGTCATTGATGAAGAGTATGAACAGAGTAGGTGACAATACTCCTCCTTGCGGGACTCCCTGACGCAGTATTACTTTCTGTCCACATCGTTCATCTACCAGCACGCGGGCGCTCCGGTTGTGTAGGTATGACTTGGCCCACCGGTACATGTTGCCTTGAATACCACTGCGAAGAAGCTTCACAAGGAGACCGTCCTTCCACACCTTGTCGAAGGCCTTCTGTAGGTCTATGAAGACAGCAAGCGTCATTTTCTGGGCTTGGAAGGCGTCCTCAATGACCTGGGCAAGGTGCGTGGTCTGATCTTCTGTGCTCCTGTACCTTCTGAATCCGGCTTGTTCAGGAGCAATGATTCTCTCTGTCTCTAGGTACCACTGCAAGCGCTGGTTGACAATGCGCTCCATGGTCTTGCAGATGCAGCTTATCAGGCTAATAGGTCGGTAGCTCAGAAGTTTCGTCTTGTTCTTCCCTTTCTTCAGAACAGGAATCATTCTGGCTTCTTTCCAGCACTGAGGTACCTGGCCCTGTGACCAGCTTACGTTGAACATGTCTAGCAGCTTCCGGAGGGCTGTGTTGCCTAGGTGTTGGATCATTTCGTTGGGGATGTTATCTGGGCCTGGCGACTTCCTCTTCTTCAGTTGTTTGATGGCCTTCTTCAGTTCTTCCATGGTGATGTTCTTTTTCATGGCTTCATAATTGCTGTCATCTTTGCTGGTCCTTTCTCTTTCTTCTAGCCGGATTTCCTTCTCCAGTGTCCTTGGTATAGTGATGTTGCTCTCCTTAGCGTATGACTGAGCTAGATGGTTTGCGGCATCTCTTCCTATCATTGTTCTTCCGTCTTCTTCTATGGTGATCTTCTGTTCCCTGCTTCCCTCGTCATTTAGAGCTTTGGTCAATTTCCACAGTTTGGTGGTGTCCCTCTCCATGTTCAGCTTTGCGGTCTTTTCTCTCCAGCTCTTTCTTGTGCTTTTGAGTTTTATCTTTAGGTAGCGGGCTTTCTTTTCCTGAAGTTTGATGTTTTCTTGGCTGGGGTTGGTCTCAGCTTCCTCTCTGGCTTGGGTCAGTTCATCGTGTGCGATCTGGAGTTCATGTGTCCAGTAAGGGGTGTAGTTCTTCGTGGCTCCTCGTGGTATGGCTTCCTTAGCCGCCTTGATTCGGGCGTTGAAGTCTCGCACCACGTTGTTGTTCCTTCCCTCCATGGCAAGATCTTGGGTCAGCTCGTTGGTTCGAATGCTGAACAGGCCCCACTTAGCTTTCTTGTAGTTCCATCTTGGTGGTAAAAATGTGTTAGAGGTGGTACAGCCTGAGAGGGTAAGAAGGACTGGTCGGTGGTCGCTTCCTCCTAACTGTGGCCCGACGGTTCTACTCAGGTTCTTGTGTACGTCCTCGGTGCACAAGGCCAGGTCCGGGGTGGTGGTTGAATGCCAGCGGCGGGAGTAGAAGGTAGGCTGGTCAGTGGGGTCGTTTGCGAGTATCAGGTGTTTCTCGTCTTGCCACGTCTCTATATCTTCTCCCCTCCTGTCTAGCGTGTCGTATCCCCAGCTCTGAGACTGGCTGTTGAAGTCTCCAGCGATGAGGAAGCCGCTGTCTGGGACCGAGATGGTGTCAAGGGATAGCATCTTGTCGTTCGGGCAGTAGTAGTTCACCACCTCTAGAGTGCTATCCTTGGTGGTGATTTTGGTGTGGATGTACTCTGCCTCTTCCATGTACTTCTTTTCGCTGGCGTTCAGGTTGTTTCTGACCAGGGTCATCACTCCTCCCTTCTTCCGTCCTTGACGATCCCCCCTAAACACCTGGTACCCTCTGATCTTGAAGGGCTTCCCCTCATGCAGGTGTGTCTCTTGTATACAGCAGATGTTGATGCTGTGTTCGTGCAGAAAGTGCTCCAGTTCGGTCTTCTTGTTGGCAACACCCTCTGCGTTCCAGTGCATGATGTTGATACTGGGCTTTGATCTCTCTTTAGTCGTGGTTGGTTTTTGGCCAGTCGCTCTCCTGACTCGTCCCCTGGCTCCACAGGACGAATTCAAAGGACCACCAGTAGCTGGGGTTGGGCTCCTTCGAGGCACGGAGCCCGGCGCTGCACCTGCCTGGCGGGACTTCACAGGGCGAGCACCATTCTCGTTGTCTGTATATCCAAGTGTCATATGATTTGGCGATTGTGCGTAGTGTTGTGGTTTGTTAGAGTGCGCCGTGCGGCCCAACACATACGTCTTCAGCACTCGGGGTTTCTTTCAGGGTTACCCCACCCTTAGCTCATAGCCCAAAGACCTGCCCTGTGAGCACAGGGGGGGGGGGGGGGGGGGGGGGGGGATGGTCCATATTGGTCTGGCCTCTACCCTTAGACCTGTCCAGCTTGGGA
>JAWQFJ010023245.1:105000-115007 GCA_034096865.1 Theodoxus fluviatilis | reverse complement strand
GTTTTTACGTCTGTTTGTGGCACCGTCTAAGTGTGTTTCTGTGTTTAATTCTAAATTATATTTTGTTTTGCCTGTGTTACTAGCTCTGTCCTGATAGGTTGCTGTGTGTGATTGCAAAGTTGTGACAAAAATGGCGTTCTATATTTGCGTTTGCTTTTGTCAACATATATGTGTCTGTTTTGTCATTGCTGCAGTTTTGTTTTTGGGTACAATTGTGAACCTCTCTCTCTCTCTCTCTCTCTCTCTTCCTCTCTCTCTCTCGTCTGTCGCTCATCCTCCCTCTACTTCCTCTCTCTCTCTCAAGATCATCGTCAGGAATTCCATGTCTCTCTTCATTCCTCTCTCCTCGCTCAATCGTCTCTCGTCCTCACTCAGGCTCTCCGTCTCAACAACAACTCCACTCATCTCTATCGATCTCTTCGTTCCTTTTTACGCTCCCACTCTACGATCTCTGCCTCTCTTTCCTTCTCTCGTCCCCTCTCTCTCTCTCAAGGCCTCCCCCACCTCCCACACGACTCATCGTCCCCCGCTACCCTCGACACTCTCATTAACCCCTCTTGGCTAAACAGAGACCTCGGTTTCTCCGCACACTCCGTTCTCTCCCCACCAGCTTCACTGCATCTCAACGCAAAAGCGTCTCGTCCCTCCTCTCGTCTCCTCTCTCTCACCCCTCCTCGCACTCCAGCCCCTCTCACCTCCGCCAGCCTACACCATCCTCAACTCAGCTCTCCGATGGCACCTTCTCTCGGTAGTCTCTCAGTCCTCCAGTCTCCCTATCTCCTCCCGGTCCATCCCCCAATCATCGCGTCATCCTCATCTCCACTACCAATCGCCTCGTAGTTACTCTCTCTCCTCACTCCCCGAACAGCCAATGCGCCGGCTCTCTCTCTCGCACACTCAAGTAAGATAAAATTTCGTTGGTATTATGGCTGAGCAGTTGCGGCCCTCTTAATGTATGTTGAATAATGAAATCCCACATTCTTTATAATGAATTCCACATTTCTGACTCAAATTCACACATAAACAGCACTTAGAGAAATATTTCTTCTTCATGCAGACGAATTACCCAGAAACAGAGCCCAACCATAGCATCTATGTACACTGGGGACCAGCTAAATGTCAGGCGTGTTTCATGGGCAGACTGTGAATTACATCAAAGCCTGTTACTCGAAATGCCACCGCTCCCTGTGTTCCTGTTGTGCCAGACAGCGACTTGATGTGTCTCCAACATTTGCATCCTGGACTACCTACAGACAGCACCTCGTATGAGGATGTGAAGAAAAGCAACGCATTAGTATATTTGACTAGTTTTGAATACCGTGTACCATTGTGTTAATCGATATGCGGTGGTTCACTCTGTGTTCATATTGTGCCAAACAGTGGGTTATTGTGTCTCCAACACTTGCATCCTGAACTACCTACAGACAGCACCTCGGATGAGAGTGTGAAGAAAAGCAGGGAATCAATATATTCTAGTAGTTTTGAATGGTGTGTACCATTGTGTTAATCGACATGCCGTGGGTCACTCTGTGTTAATTTTGTGCAAAACAGTGGGTTGTTGTGTCTCCAACACTTGCATTATGGTCTTCCTACATACTGTCAGTTTCCTCCACGAGCTTTGAGTATTGTCCGTCTCTCCATATGAATGGCTGTATCATTGTATTTGTCGAAACGCCATGGCTGTTCCTGTTACTCCAGACAGCGGGTCAGTGTGTCTCCAACAATTGCAGCGTTGATCACCTAGAGATAACCCCGAGACAAAGACGAGAAGAATAACAGGGCATAATTCCATGCATTCGACAATGTTGGACGAACGTTTAATGAGCTCCACACGAGGGGAGTGCCGTTCTGTGCAGTAGATTGATCGCGTACGCTTACAACAGTACAAGGAAAGCGACGAGGAAAAGTCATGAGATGGTGCATACTGATGACGACAAAGATGACGACACCAACAACGACAATTATAATGATGACAATTCATAGGGGTGGTGATGACGACGACGACGACGAAAAGAAGAAGAAGAAGAAGAAAGAAGAAGAAGAAGAAGAAGAAGAAGAAGAAGAAGAAGAAGAAGAAGAAGAAGAAGAAGAAGAAGAAGAAGAAAAGAATGGTGGTGGTGGTGGTGGTGGTGGTGATGATGATGATGATGATGATGATGATGATGATGATGATGATGATGATGATGATGATGATGATGATGATTGTTTCCTTGAATTTTATATGTCCATTAATATTACGTCTTAAGCGCAGGTTTCAAAGATCACAAGCTTGCATGTATAAGTTTGATGTTATCTCTAGTAGGAGTATTTGAAAAATAAAATAACAACAAAGTACAACTTTCAATCAGAAAGTTTGATTCGTGATGAGAACATAGAAAGTTTTTAATTGCCGGTTGATCATGTTCCTTTCTCTCTTAAACGAATCACATGTTTACCTTGATACGATTAATTGCATTGCACGCGAAGACAATGGGAATTGGAGGCCTGAAGGGAAATCCTCAGCGAATTGTTGCTGAGCTTAATCTTCTATAATGTCTTGAATGCCGGCAATACGATATGTGAAAAACTTTCTAAATCCCTTTGAGGAGGAGGAGGAGGAGGAGGAGGAGGAGGAGGAGGAGGAGGAGGAGGAGGAGGAGGAGGAGGAGGAGGAGGAGGAGGAGGAGGAGGAGGAGGAGGAGGAGGAGGAGGAGGAGGAGAGGAGGAGGAGTAGTGATGGTAGAAGAAGGAGGCGGCGGAGGAAGTTGTTCACATTTGTCATGCAGGCAGTACATCATCATAAGAATATGGTGTGTGTGTGTGTGCGTGTGTGTGTGTGTGTGTGTGTGTGTGTGTGTGTGTGTGTGTGTGTGTGTGTGTGTGTGTGTGATGGATCGTTGGGAGGAAATAAAGCGCCTTTGAAAAGAAATCTTCCGGAAATGCCAGCAAAGAGGCTCAGATAATTACAGTTAAAGTTGTGCAAGTTTATTTGTGACTACTTCAATTTACCCTACTCGTTTATCAGTTCTTTGATCATCCCGTGCTTTGAAACGTTCCATTTGGGTTCTAGTTCACGTGGAACGAATTGTCCTTCCTCTCCACGCCTTGTCGTTGCATTTCCACCCTCCCGTTTCCTGGTGATCTCTTATGGCTTCACACAGGATGTCGTCTGCAACGAAGCACGGTTCAGTCTCCCTACCGTGAGGAGCTTCGCCATCGTTTCTCCCCGGTTCGGTGCGATCATGAACCTGTTACACAAAAACCCGTGCACGACGCTTGAAGCCGTCATAACTCCAGGTAATCAGAGCCGACGACGGTTTTTCCTCGACGTGAATGCACGACTGCTGGCAAAGGCATCTGTGACGGCAAATTATGACGCGGGTTATGATGATGATTTCACATCTCGGCCCAGCGTGATTTCGCAGACATCGTCCCCTGTGCTTGAGACGAGGAGGCGATGGTGAAGGCACGACCCCCTGCTGATGGGACTAAGTAACCGCACAGTGGAGCCAGCGTCTCGCTGGCAAGGGTATGCAGTCCTGCCTCTTGCCTGTAATGCTTCCTTTGAGCAAAGTCCACATGAGCAGATCGTCAAATCAGCAAGCACGCCTTGATTCTTTTTGACCGGTTTCTTAGGTCTGTATAGTGCACCCACGTCTTTCCGTCGCGGTTTGTGTGCGTATGTCAGTGAATATGTGTATTGCAGGGTAGGCTTTGGTCTACAACAATCTGTTTCCCTCGTCATCACGTATTTGTCAACCATAATGGATACACTATGAAGACTAATGTTGATAGCTAAACAGACACGTAGTCAGAGAGCATTACCGAGTTTAATGCAGAAATCCGATTGCCTGTTTATACACAACAAAAGCCGGTGCATTCTTTAGGAATGCATTTGAAAAAGCATCCGTTTTATGAACGAGCATGTATGTAACATCATAACATTATTTGTAAGCACTTAACCTAACAAGGTGGCTTGCAAATCTATTTGACTGAAATAGTTTTAATTATTTGCCTCTTCCGTGTATCAGTATCATCGTGCTAATGAGAGCTGCAACCAACATTTAATTTTAGATATATATTTCTCTTTTTATAGACGATGCGACTCTGTGCATGGGCATACCATATTTGAAATATTAATTCACTGTGAGCAGGTTCACGGGTCCGATTTTAAAACGGCACAACTCTCTAGGTAAGCAGACGTTCTCTTAGTTTTTGAAATCACCGTACAACAAACTCTCGCCACGAGTTGCACTCCTCAGTCGCGGAAAGAAAACTTTCCTCAGCATCGGTATCCCAGTTATGTTATTCCTCTGGTATCGCTCTATGCGGCCTGCAGACAGGCTTCAGCGATAAGAGGACGTTATCTGTGGATTGGAAGGGAAGCATAGACAGTGAGTAGCGGACAGTCGTCCTGAGAACGCAGCCTTGGGCACCGACAGATGAGAAATGAGAGAGAGAGAGAGAGAGAGAGAGAGAGAGAGAACGAACGAACGAACGAACGAACTTTATTTTACAAGGGTAGTGAATTAGGCAGTAGTGCCTTTCTTACATTCAGCCCTTGAGGCAAAATATTCAAATGTGGTGAGAGAGAGAGAGAGAGAGAGAGAGAGAGAGAGAGAGAGAGAGAGAGACAGAGAGAGAGAGACAGAGAGAGAGAGAGAGAGAGAGACAGACAGACAGAGAGAGAGAGAGAGAGAGAGAGAGAGAGAGAGAGAGAGAGAGGGGGGGAGCTGGAGAAAGAGGGAGGAAGGGAAGAGAGAATGAGAGTAAGAGGGTTGGTGGGTTGGGGAGAGAGAGAGAGAGAGAGAGAGAGAGAGAGAGAGAGAGAGAGAGAGAGAGAGAGGGAGAGGGAGAGAGAGAGAGAGAGAGAGAGAGAGAGAGAGAGAGAGAGAGAGAGAGAGAGAGAGAGAGAGAGAGAGAGTATAACTGTAGTGTAAGTAAGCAAGAGTGGGAAGGAAAGAACATATGTGGGAGAAGGTATTGAGGAGTAATGGAGAGGGAAGGAGAGAAAAGGCAGGGATGGCGAGGGTTAGGAGCTGGGTGCCTGGGCGGTCAAGGGAAGAAATACAAAGGCGTGCCTTACATCCGGGCCTTGTCCCTAGAGACGCATCCCCGACCACACGCCTTGTAGTCTAGTCCTCTGTATCTTCTTCACTTTTTCCTTGTGCAACAAAGGGTACTTTCAGACGAATTAAGTCCCTCAACAATTTCTCCTTAGAAGTCGCTCTCCCTCATCTCTCCTCGATTGTTTCTCTACATGACGTTTCCTGCCGTCTGCTCACCTTCATCCGAAGTGGATGTGATCAAATAACTCCATCCCTTTGCTGTTAGTCCGCTACCCGCCATGCCGCTGTGGTGCGCTGAGAGCAAGCCACGCTTTGCAATCTGGCACGGCCAGATTTTATCTCAAGGCAGCCACTTGTGGCGGTTATCTCCCCTGAAATCCGGTCAAGATGGCGTGCGCTTTCGGCAGGTGCCTGCTGCGGAGTTTTTCACGTGTGATCACGTGATGGAAGCTGATTACTCTCGCGAGATCTCGTCTCGCCACGTTCCATCCATCTCCACGCGGTTGCGTCCATCATCCGACGCGTGCAGAGCTCGCGCGGCAGGCGCGCTGCCGTCAATTCTTGCGCGTTGAAGCGCAGCCTCCTTGACGCAGCCCGGCGTGAATTGAGTCATGTTGCCACAGGGTTGCTGCTGCAGAGGTGTGCGTAACGAGGGGACCGGGATGGCGATGAACGGCGCCAGCGATGCACCTGTTGGAAACCGCTCTCGGGTTCCTGGCTTTGGAAGAGAGATGATGACGGTCTGAACAGAGTGACGGGAATTGCAAAAGCACAAGATGGCTTTTTTACGAGACGCTGTCTATGGGCAAATAAAAAACAGCTCTTCCATTTCTTTCATGCAAGTAGTTCTCGTCTTTTCTGTAGCCATTCATAATGAAGGGGTTTGGGGACGACAAGGATGCGCTCCAAAGCGGACAAGGGGAAAGAAAGAGGAAGCATCAAGAGGGAGTCTGTTCGCGGTTTCTGTCAAGAGAAAAACAGCGTTCGTCCACTCACTGCATACGGCGGATACCTGCTTCTGGTGTTCGTGGAGGGTGGTAAATGATGTCTTGTTTGAAGGCTTAGAGAGACGGAGGATTCAAAGAAGTCTTTCATGTAGTGTCTGAGGTGTGGTGGCATTCAACCTCAGACGATCTGAAGAGGTGCAGAAAGAGGTCCTCTTGGAAGCGAGAAAGCCAGTGAGTGGTGAAACGTTCGCGTTACCCTCTCTACAGGCTGCACACGGGGTGTTGAGCACGGCTTTGAAGTAGTCTTTAGTGTCTCACCCACGTGGAGAACGAAGCCTGTGGAGGTGGTAGTGGTGGTGTTGTAGAAGATTGGTAGCACTGCAAGGAAATGAGGGGAACTGCACGGCGTAATATTTTTATCAAGACGCCGTCACCCTTGACGCGCACACATCGATTTTCTGCAGCAAGATGTACACACGTCTGAAGCTGAAGAGGTCTGGGATGGGCCCAGGAAATTTATATCGTTAATGTTTCAGACCTCATAGCCAAGGTGCTAAAATTTAGATGTAGTCCCTTTGCCGCTTTGTTGAAGGGCGGAGATGAAAGACTCCTGTGACCTCTTGAATGATGCAGTGCAAGTCCATCACCTACTTCTGACGCTCTTGAAGGTCCAAGGGAGAAGGAAGAGGGAAATATACATACTTAAGGGAGTAAAGCTCCAGAACCTAAACAGCTGCATAGAAAAGCTGTGCATGACTTTCACGCGCTCAACCAATAACACTTCAGCTCTCTCACTCATATCATGTATACCTGATCTCAAGGCACGTCTCTTACTGTAGGACAAGTCTTTAGCGTTTACTATACCCATTTCGTTTCCATCAACAGGGTTCAAGTCATGTCTTCTCTGCGGCGATATGGCCGTTTTCCAAACATAGCCTCGTCAAAGTGCATCAAAGCCCTTCTAAGTACAGGGTTGGGGCGCTGTGGAAGATGCCCAGGGGAGACGTTTGGGCGTGAACGGGATTAAAGGCTGTTTCTTCTGAGACACTTTTGAAGAGGAAACAGTGCTCTTGACATCAGCGTCGAGGACCAGTGATCGAAGGAGCCTGATGAGGTGAGCAACATTTAAAAAAAGAGAGAAAAAAGCCCTAGGCTTCACACTCTAGCGTGGAGCGTGACCTGAAACCACGAGGTCTTGCGACAAGAAACCACACTGACCCAGCTAAGTGCCAGCCGCCAATGTGGGGACAGACTTAGAAAGAAGTTGTTTGCGTCAACTTAGAAGAAGGATCAAGGGAAGCTTTAAAAAAAGTGCTGTTTTGATCATTTGAATTGCATTTGTGAAAGGAAATTAGATGTTTGTTTTTCAGTAGCTATGTAATGGGTACTTTCCTTTTAACTCAATCGAACCATTTGCATATCCTTTCCAAACGTGTGCAGAACAGCCCATTCGTTGTTCGTGTTATAGATTTTGCATTGCCAGTCATAAAAAGAAGGCGCACATGTTCTGTCACTGATGACATCCCAAGTGGAAAGATACATGCTAAATGTACATCATTCATTGTTTGAGATGTCATTAGCATCTACCAGTTTCTGGTTACCCTTTTTACTCAACGTCGGGATCTGGAGCCAATATGCTTAGTGAAGAAATTCCCAGCTACTCGCATAGTTAATGCTTGTACCACAGCTCTGTCTCTATGTGTACAATACCTTTTTTGCTCGTACCCTGCAGTTCTATTGGCTCTCATGGAATCTTCCTTGCTCTGCTTCATAATATGCATGGATTATATCTAATATATCATGTAATGGTGATCACAACGCTCTGATATCAGTTTAAAATAAAGTACCATCCCCCCATCGGATATAAAATATCAGCCTTTGACAGTGTAAAACCGTTGGAGAGCCCTGTCGTATTGGAAGCATGCTCGCGATTGCTGTCCTTTAACCATCCGTGATCACATCCCAGAGTTGGAAAACCCTGAGATCAAAGACGAGCCAAATTTGCGAGTCTGTTTGGAGGGGGCTTCAATGGGCTTGCACTTCCTCCTGGCCCAGTCCAGTCTGGACTTTGCTTGCGCTGTGGACGGAGCCCGTGTCATAAAGACCTGGGTGCCAATAAGCAAATCTCCGCCATGGTCATCAATCACGGGCTGTCCGACCCTCTGCATGATCACATCGTTCGATTACTCTCCCCTCCTTCCTCCCTTCGCCCTTCCCCCCTCCCCCGTCTCTCCATCTTCTCGTGCACTGCAACTCTGTTGCCCCTGTCAGGACTTCCCAGGCGGTGATGAACGAGGCTCGGGACGTTGACGTCATTGGCAATCAAAGTTTTATGAAGCGTGTGATCAACTTCTCTCTCGCCCATCCATCTGCAGGGCGTCGTCACCTTTACTCAGACTCCAGTCAGTCGTGGGCTAGGGGCTGCTGAACCTCTCTCCGCCGGCGCTAACGAGGTAGAGGGTCGACTAGACGGGAGGAGGGCTTTGAAGTCACTTCGTTAGGAGCTGACAGTTGACTGTGTAACTGAGGAAGCGTTCGCTCTGAAGATGGAGCCATTGATGGAAGCTTTCGTCGATGATAGAGTTACTGTGACGAAGTTGTGTCCAAAGTATTACTTATCTCACATAAGTCAATGTATTTCTGGATTTCACATCAGCATGCTGGCTAAACAAACTAAACTTACGGAAGACCAACAAATGTCATAATGTAATTTGAACAATGAGCGCGCATTGACTTGCCTTGCTATATTAAATTGAACTTTCTGTTTAAACAAGTTGGGTTCTATTTCAAAGCACCACTTAAGTTATCCGGAGGGCAACTTCAGATCCAGCAAGACAAACAATATCTCAGTATGAACCCTTCGTCTGTAGGCAAGTATATGGTCGAGTCTTCCACAGCAAGACATTTCTAAGGCTTCTTTACACGGCAGGGTGTTTCTATGGAGTCTTCCACAGCAAGACATTTCCAAGGCTTCTTTACACAGCAAGACGTTTCGATTGAGTCTTCCACAACAAGACGTTTCTATGGAGTTTTCCACAGCAAGACGTTTCTATGGAGTCTACCACAACAAGAAGTTTCTATGGAGTCTTCCACATCAATACGTTTCACAGGAGTCTTCCACAGCAAGACGTGTCTATGGAGTTTTCCACAGCAAGACGTTTCTATGGAGTCTACCACAACAAGACATCTCACTAGAGTCTTCCACAGCAAGACGTTTCCAATGAGTCTTCTACAGTAAGACGTTTCTATGCAGTTGTCCACAGCAAGACGTTTCTATTAAGTCTTCCACAGCAAGACGTTACCAAGGAGTTTTCTACAGTAAGACGTTTCTATGCAGTTGTCCACAGCAAGACGTTTCTATTAAGTCTTCCACAGCAAGATATTTCCAAGGATTCTTCCACAGCAAGACGTTTCGATTGAGTTTTCCACAGCAAGACGTTTCTATGGAGTCTTCCACAGCAGATGTTTCCAATGAGTCTTCCACAGGAAGACGTTTCTATTAAGTCTTCCACAGCAAGACATTTCCAAGGATTCTTCCACAGCAAGACGTTTCTATGGAGTCTTCCACAGCAGATGTTTCCAATGAGTCTTCCACAGGAAGACGTTTCCAAGGAAAATTTCACAGCTAGACGTCCTTATGGAGTCTTCCACAACAAAACATTTTTATGGAGTCTTCCACAGCAAGACTTTTCTATGGAGTCTTCCACAACAAGACGTTTCTATGGAGTCTTCCACATCAAGACGTTGCTATAGAGTCTTCCACATCAAGACGTTGCTATGGAGTCTTCCACATCAAGACGTTGCTATGGAGTCTTCCACATCAAGACGTTGCTATGGAGTCTTCCACATCAAGACGTTGCTATGGAGTCTTCCACAACAAGACGTTTCTATGGAGTCTTCCACAACAAGACGTTTCTATGGAGTCTTCCACAGCAAGACGTTTCTATGGAGTCTTCCACAACAAGACGTTTCTATGGAGTCTTCCACAGCAAGACGTTTCTATGGAGTCTTC
>JAWQFJ010023245.1:97500-100000 GCA_034096865.1 Theodoxus fluviatilis | reverse complement strand
TCATCACAATATGTTAAAATCATCATCCACAGTGTTGTCAAAAAAGCTGTTCTGTGCAGGTGTTTCCCATGAATCAATGGATGACAAGAAATTACTAAGTTACTGGATTTTCTTTTTTACAAATTATTTTATTAGAATACAATGTACGGTGCGGTACTTGCAAGAATATTTCATTTTTAATACACCATCGTTTGCATTATTATGCAGCATGAAGCTAATAGTTTTGAGGCGTCATAGTGGAAACTCATTTGAGCAGGAAACGCTACAGTTATATAGTTGACTGAGCCAGGCAAAGGCCAGATCCATACACCAGCAGCTGTGAGCGATGTGTATGGCTCTCCCAAGCCGTGCAACTGGACCTTTGATAGGTGATCCATGGCAGCGTGACCTGTTACTTGAGACTTGTCATGCTCCAATGTATGCACGAGTGTGCATGCGCGCGCACGTGTGTTTATGTTTGTGCGCATAAGCGCTTCATTACACTTGCCTCTCCCTTTCATATTTCTCTTTGTCTCTTTCTTTCTCTCTTTCTCTCACCTGCTCTGTCTTAGGCTTTCTTTGTGTGTCTGTGTGTCTGTCTGTATGTCTGTTTGAGTGTTTGTTTGTGTGTCTGTCTGTGTGTCTGTCTGTGTGTCTGTCTGTGTGTCTGTCTGTGTGTCTGTCTGTGTGTCTGTCTGTGTGTCTGTCTGTGTGTCTGTCTGTGTGTCTGTCTGTCTGTCTGACTGCCTGCCTGCCTGCCTGCCTGTCTGCCTGCCTGCCTGCCAGGATGCCTGCCTGCGTGTCTGTGTGTGTGTGTGCGCGCGCGCGCGCGCGTGTGTGTGCGTGTGTATATGTGTGTGCGTGTGTATATGTGTGTGTGCGTACGCGCGCTCGTGCGTGTGTGTGTGTGCGTGCGTGCGTGTGTGTGAGTGTGCGTGTGTGTGTGTGAGTGTGTGTATGTGTCTTTCTCTCTGTCTCAGTCTCTCTCTCTCTCTCTCTCTCTCTCTCTCTCTCTCTCTCTCTCTCTCCTTCCCTCCCTCCCTCCCTCCCTCCCTCCCTCCCTCCCTCCCTCCCTCCCTCCCTCCCTCCCTCCCTCCCTCCCTCCCTCCCTCCCTCCCTATCTCCCTCCCTCCCTATCTCCCTCCCTCCCTCCCTCCCTCCCTCCCTCCCTCCCTCCCTCCCTCCCTCCCTCCCTCCCTCCCTCTCTCTCTCCCTCTGTGCGAGCGTTTGTGTGAATGCATGCGTGTGTGTTTGTGTGTGTGTGTGTGTTTGTGTTGTGGTTGCGCGTGCGCGCGCGTGTGTGTATTTGTGAATATGCATGTACACTTACGAGCTCACACGCATTATGGTTAATGAGAGCACACACGCTGGTTTGCCGGAGCGACAAGAGGAGTAGCGATCGAGCCATTCGCCCCACGCGTGATCAAACTGACTTTCAACCCTATCGCTCAAGCGAAACTGTGCAAACATCTGATTATTTACAGTACTTAAACTCTGGCCTGCTTTGCATTGACATAGAAAAAAACCCACTTGTTACCTTTCACCCTCCGACCTTCCCCCCAACCCACCCACCCCCTTTCCCTAGTAGAAATTTTTGGGTTAAGCTAATCGGGCCTACCCATCTCCAAACCTTAATCTCCCCTTAGCCACACCCCTCCGACATTTCCTCCTCCAAAATTCTTCTTCTCTGATTCCAGGTGGGTCCCAGCGCACTCGTTTCACCTGAAACCTTAATTGCTTTTTCGGTCTGACCCATTAGACGCATGCGTGACCGCAGCGAACCCGAGTGATCGAATGACTTACATCTTATCAGTCGTCTCAACCGTATCTATCTCTTTCTGTATCCCCGGTGTCGGCACCTCTGTGGGTGAGTCTGCGAGGGTGCCGGGGTGTAGGTGTTGGATATATCCCCTCGCAGACTCCCGCACGTGCGGGGATATTAAGCAACCTGATGTAGGTTCAGGGCGTCCATCCTGAGATAGCTCTTCCACTCGGTCCAAGGTCGTCCCTGATGAGAGACTTCATGTCTGGCATAACGTCCACGGAATGTCGCGTAATGTGAAGCACGTGTGAAGCGGTGCAGAGGGTGGAGAACTGGGAGTTTTGAGATTGTGGTTGTAAATTCAACCAGGACAAGTTATTTCCAGCGTCTGGCTCAACGGTTTCAGCTCACAGTTGCTAATTTTGATATGAGTCACAGTAGATATGTGAAGAAACCATTGGTGCAACGGGCAGATGGCCTCCAATGACCAAATAGGCGTGAATAGTGGACTTTTCTGTATCTGCAAGGAAATTAGAATGCTGATCGTTTTGTATTTACTGTCATCGTATTTAAAATGCTTTTATGCTGGTTAGTGCATGAATTATAGTATTTTTGGATGTCTATCTCTAGATCTGCATGTTGCAACTATCTCGTTCAACTTGTATTAGACTGGCCTTTATCCCTTTCAGCCTTACCCTTTCCCTTATTCTTTTATTATTTTCCTTTACCTACATTTGAGCTCTTCCTTCTGCTCCTTTT
>JAWQFJ010023245.1:62500-92500 GCA_034096865.1 Theodoxus fluviatilis | reverse complement strand
TGTTTGTGTGTGTGTGTGTGTGTGTGTGTGTGTGTGTGTGTGTGCGTGCGTGTGTCTCCGTGTGTGTATGTGTGCGCGCCGCGTGCGTGCGGGTGTGTGTGCATTCGTACGTCCGTCCGTCATTCCGTCCGTCCGCCTATAACGCTGTGTATCTTTGTGTCTGTCTGTCTGCCCGCCTGCTTGCCTGCTTGCATGCTTGCCTGCCGGTCTGCATGTCTGAGTGTCTGTCTGTGTATCTGTCTGTGTGTGTATCTGTATGTGTGTATGTTTGTGTGTGTGTGTGTGTGTGTGTGTGTCTGTCTCTGTCTCTCTGTCTCTCTCTGTCTGTCTCTATATCTCTCTCTCACTCACTCTCTCTTTCTTGCTGTCTCTCTTTATCTATCTATCTATCTATCTATCTATCTATCTATCTATCTATCTATCTATCTATCTATCTATCTATCTATCTATCTATCTATCTATCTATCTATCTATCTATCTATCTATCTATCTGTCTGTCTGTCTGTCTGTCTGTCTGTCTGTCTGTCTGTCTGTCTGTCTGTCTGTCTGTCTGTCTGTCTGTCTGTCTGTCTGTCTGTCTGTCTGTCTGTCTGTCTGTCTGTCTGTCTGTCTGTCTGTCTGTCTGTCTGTCTGTCTGTCTGTCTGTCTGTCTGTCTGTCTGTCTGTCTGTCTGTCTGTCTGTCTGTCTGTCTGTCTGTCTGTCTGTCTGTCTGTCTGTCTGTCTGTCTGTCTGTCTGTCTGTCTGTCTGTCTGTCTGTCTGTCTGTCTGTCTGTCTATCTATCTATCTCTATCTCTCTCTATCTCTCTATCTATCTATCTATCTATCTATCTATCTATCTATCTATCTATCTATCTATCTATCTATCTATCTATCTATCTATCTATCTATCTATCTATCTATCTATCTATCTATCTGCCTGCCTGCCTGCCTGCCTGTCTGTCTTTGTGTGTGTGTGTGTGTGTGTGTCTGTCTGTCTTTATGTGTGTGTGTGTGTGTGTGGGTGTGTGTGTCTGTCTGTCTGTCTGTCTGTCCGTCTGTCTGTCTGTCTGTCTTTGTGTGTGTGTGTCTGTCCGTCTGTCTATCTTTCTGTGTGTGTGTGTGTGTGTGTGTGTGTGTCTGACTGTCTGTCTGTCCGTATGTCTGTCTGTCTGTCTGTCTGTCTGTCTGTCTGTCTGTCTGTCTGTTCTGTCTGTCTGTCTGTCTGTCTGTCTGTCTGTCTGTCTGTCTGTCTGTCTGTCTGTCTGTCTGTCTGTCTGTCTGTCTGTCTGTCTGTCTGTCTGTCTGTCTGTCTGTCTGTCTGTCTGTCTGTCTGTCTGTCTGTCTGTCTGTCTGTCTGTCTGTCTGTCTGTCTGTCTGTCTGTCTGTCGAAAGGTCTGTCGAAAGGTTTGTCGAAAGGTATGTCTGTCTGTCTGTCGAAAGGTCTGTCTAAAGGCATGTCTGTCTTTTTGTCTCAAGGTCTGTCTGTGTGTCTGTCTGTCTATGTAATTTTGTGTGTATTTCGGAGTGCAGGTGTGTAGATCCGTTTGTCTGCTCACGATCTGTCTGGAAATTCACTACAAAGAAGTTTATATAAGCCTGAAGCTCAGTAGGCAGGAACGTATAGGTCTCCTCCAGAACGACACGTCATGCTAAATGATGGCGAGTCCTGAGGGAAATCAGCAGTGTCATGGTGCAAAGTACACCAGATTGCGTTGGCAGCCAGAAAACCCATGATGACAGGGGATTGTCTTTGAGAGCGCACAGCAGAGTTCTGTCACGTGTTGACATGTACAGGAACAACGTTGAGTACTGGTTACCTTTTCCTGACCCGGAATTCGACTTACTGATTGTCTGTTTTACGTCTTTTGTCAATCATTCCATTTAAATATGTTATGACTGCTTTTCGCTACTTGCGAGGTAAAAAGTATCATCATTCTGTCACCACAAAGTCAAATCTTGATTTTATATTTTAGTACCTGAATGAATCTTGGTCTGAGTCAAATAAGCGTTGATCAGGACCGATCGATAATGGTAGGGTAAGAGAAAATATGTTGCCTTTGACTCCCTGTCATCAAACTGAAGACCTCCTAGCCCGAACATTACCCTGCTTTTCAAAGCGAGTCCATGGAGTATGGTTCACTGTTGGATGAAAGCAGAAATAATGTGACTTAGTGAGTTTGCCTGTCGGGAGGGTTATCACACCAGAGAAGAAGGACGTGCCGCTCGTCGATAGCAGGAAGTATAGGTGTCTTGTTTGCTCTACGCTGAAGTGCGTGAGGCGCAGTATGGGACCAGGTTTTTGCCTGCACCGCTGTCTGGGAAGACGAGGGCCGTGCGTGATGGCAGCAGCTTGCGGCGTGCCCAGCTTCGCTTCTTGCTGGCGACATCGATGGAGGCAAGTCCCATTTAATCAACGACGCCCCTAGTTTGCCCAGCTGCCTCCACCGCCGACGGTTTGGACGCCGTTTTTGAAGTGGTGTTAACGAGTAATAAAGTAACGCCTGCTTCGTCATATTTACGTCACGGACCGAGCCAGATAGCGATTAGTCGGCTACTCTGGCTGTGAGCATTGAATGAAAAAGACTTCAGGAACTTTTATTTTTGAGGTTGTTTCGATTCACAGTATTTGTCACTTATAGGTTGGTTTGTGTACATCCACTTCAGCTTTGGAGTAGTGCTTTTGTGGTTGCATGTAACTCTGTGTGCATTTGAGTGAATCCGTATGTGTGTTCATCGGGCTCCTGAGCCACTTTGTATTAGGAAGCATGTGTGTTTTCTCAAAGGAGAATTCACCCCACTGCATCGTGTCTAGAATCGTTTACGGGCTGCTGCCACCATCCATCTTCAAGACTAGCATAACGAGATGTGGCCTACCCCCCCCCCCCCCCCAAAAAAAAAAAAAAAAAAAAAAAAAAAAGAAAAAAAAAGAAAAGAAGAAAGTGCCCAACGTTTTTATCAGCATTTGCCTTTCTTTCTTCACCTCTTGAACAGACCGTGTTCCTTCGCGTATATTGTTCTGAAACAGAACGTAAATTCGAAAGTTTGTTTCTAAATTGATGCGTTCTTTGATGACAAACTTTGCACCTAAATTCTGCTGGATGCCAGTGTGTGTTTTGAGAGAGAGAGATATGTATGAATGAATGGCTTGGCAGACATCATCCTACAGCTTACATTCCGTGTGGAACTTAGTAATGTTCATGAGGACAGTTCGCCCACGAGAGTTGCGGAAACTGAAATAAATTGGTTATTTGATAAAATATCGTCCCGCTTAATACTTGGACGAAAATAACTACACTTATATGTTGCAACTTGAATAAAGGTTTTCCTTTGACATTTTTTTATTTGGCAAAATAATACTGTGACTTTTTTGCCACATGCAAAACAACTCTATCAAATACGCCATGACGTTGTTGCTTTGTCTTCCTTATTCGGAATGCTATGGTAGAAAAGACCTTTGGTATTTATTTGTTAATGTCATCTAACACACGACTTCATTTGATGATATGGTAGAAAAGACCTTTGGTATTTATTTGTTAATGTCATCTAACACACGAATTCATTTGATGATATTCAGGCCAGATGGCTGTCTGTATTGAGTCCAAATATATTAAAGGCACCTTTTTCTTTTCGACTTTAATGGAAGACAGAGCTTTGATCTCTATCATGGTTCTGTTCCCACGGGCACAAGAGGCGGCATGTCGACTTCTCACAAGATCCGCCCAGACGCTGTGATCGTTTTTAAAGAAGAGCAACATTACAGCATCGTTGAATCTAATATCAGGAACTGTATACAACAACAACTGAACTTTATTTTTAAATTTCGCCCACGCAGTAATGGTCCCACATGTTGCAGTTGTGTTAGTGAGAGAGAGAGAGAGAGAGAGAGAGAGAGAGAGAGAGAGAGAGAAGGAGGGTATTTAAGACGGAGATAAAGAAACGATCAAGTAAACACAGTTGATTCAATTGACCGACTGCCCATTTGAAAAATATTAGCTCACTGCAAAGTAATATTTTATACATGAAAATATAAAAAGTTGCACGTTCTCACTGACGACTCCGCTTAAACCGACTTGTGCTGCTAATATACACCAACCAAGCAAGCACAACGGCAAGCAAATGTGGAGATATATACGGGGATACAAAAATGATTAACAAAAGGACAAACAGACAGTATACACCTACCTTCATACGACGAAAAGAGATACTTAAAACAGACAAAGCCTCTCTCTCTCTCTCTCTCTCTCTCTCTCTCTCTCTCTCTCTCTCTCTCTCTCTCTGAGTTAAAATTCGACGGGGGGTGTGCGTAGGGAGGGGGTGGGTGGGGGTGGGACACAAACGAAACACTGTCACTGAATTCTAACGGCACTTTGAGTAGTAGCATGCATGCAAACGGCGACGATCTCATGCTGGCACATCCTGACCTGACTGTTGCCCTTGCCTTTATCTAGACTACAGCACAGACCTGACTGTTGCCCTTGCCTTTTTCTAGACTACAGCACAGATCTAACCGGGTTTCGTAATTCACGGCTTTCAGGCTTCCAAATCCTCTTCGCACATTGCGGCTGCAAATATAAGTTTAGTGTCGTGTGCATCCTAAGCCCCTCCATTTGGACTGGCTTTACGCGAAGCTTCTGAAGGCTCTCATTGGGGTGTGAGTTTCAGTCTGCAGCTATGAAGATTGCGCTATATTGGCCGTATTAGAGAAACGGCGTTGAATAGCATCGAGTGCCGACATTTGAAAGCTCGAAGTTGGCACATTTTGTATTTACTTCTTGCTCAGAGAGCGAGTAGAATTTTAAAAACAGATCTTCTTCACTGTGGGAGTATTTGTGGCTTCTCAAAGGTCCGCGCTGTTCTATCTTCATCGGTTTCCGTCTTTGTTTACCGTGTGACAAATTGCCTAATGTGTCTCCCAGGCAAACGCAATCAGAACAGTTTGGCGTGAAGAGTTTCGTGCTTCAGGCGAACCCAGACCGCCGAGGTTGCGAGTAATGACTTATTTTGAAAACATAATGATTTGTTGTCCGAGGGAATGAGGGTGGAGTGGCGTGAAGATGGGCGGCATGTATACCACGTATCTCTGGAATCATGCAGCACAGTTTTGATGGAAGATGCCAGACCACCACAGCAGGGCTTCATTGTACAGAAAGGTGAATACAGTTCTAGAAAGCAGGGTTTCTTCAGCTGCTCAGTCTAGTTTGTTATTGATTCTTGTATATGCTGTGTTATGTGCAGTAGTATTCATTATACCGGGAGACAATCATGTTATACCACAATGAATCTTTCTATCAGAGTGTATTTACATTGCCTTCCTGATATACAAAATGCAACTCTTTTGCATTGAGTACAGCGCTAAAAAAAGAGAGGGAGATAGTGTGTGTGTGGATATGGGAATACGGGTGGGTGCATGAACGTGAATACCCTAACGCAAAATAGGGGGCTCATTGGAAGAGAGATATGCAAACATAGACAGAAGGCCGGGCAGAATGACTGAATGAATGAATGAATGAATGAATGAATGAATGAATGAGGCTTTATGGCTTGTCAGCTCTTGCAGACTATTTAAGGTCATTCGTCCCGAAAATCAATAGAGCTGGTTAAAGTAAGAGTCAGTCAACTATCGATTTTGGAGATTTGTTGGGTTTATTCTTATTCCAAACTCAAAGGAGTTGGAGCCAGATAGTCACACAGCAAAGTATCCACGCCACTTGGAGCCAGATAGTCACACAGCAAAGAATCCACGCAACTTGGAGCCAGATAGTCACACAGCAAAGTATCCACACAACTTGGAGCCAGATAGTCACACAGCAAAGTATCCACACCACTTGGAGCCAGATAGTCACACAGCAAAGTATCCACGCCACTTGGAGTCAGATAGTCACACAGCAAAGTATCCACGCCACTTGGAGCCAGATAGTCACACAGCAAAGTATCCACGCCACTTGGAGCCAGATAGTCACACAGCAAAGTGTCCACGCCACTTGGAGCCAGATAGTTACACAGCAAAGTGTCCACGCCACTTGGAGCCAGATAGTTACACAGCAAAGTGTCCACGCCACTTGGAGTCAGATAATCACACAGCAAAGTATCCACGCCACTTGGAGCCAGATAGTCACACAGCAAAGTATCCACGCCACTTGGAGTCAGATAGTCACACAGCAAAGTATCCACACAACTTGAAGCCAGATAGTCACACAGCAAAGAATCCACACCACGTGGAGCCAGATAGTCACACAGCAAACTATCCACACCACGTGGAGCCAGAGAGTCACACAGCAAAGTGTCCACGCCACTTGGAGCCAGACAGTCACACAGCAAAGTATCCACACCACGTGGAGCCAGATAGTCACACAGAAAAGTATCCACGCCACTTGGAGCCAGATAGTCACACAGCAAAGTATCCACGCCACTTGGAGTCAGATAGTCACACAGCAAAGTATCCACGCCACTTGGAGCCAGATAGTCACACAGCAAAGTATCCACACCACTTGAAGCCAGATAGTCATACAGCAAAGTATCCACACCACTTGGAGTCAGATAGTCACACAGCAAAGTATCCACACCACTTGAAGCCAGATAGTCACACAGCAAAGTATCCACACCACGTGGAGCCAGATAGTCACACAGCAAAGAATCCACGCAACGTGGAGCCAGATAGTCACACAGCAAAGTATCCACACCACTTGGAGTCAGATAGTCACACAGCAAAGTATCCACGCCACTTGGAGCCAGATAGTCACACAGCAAAGTATCCACGCCACTTGGAGTCAGATAGTCACACAGCAAAGTATCCACACCACTTGAAGCCAGATAGTCACACAGCAAAGTATCCACGCCACTTGGAGTCAGATAGTCACACAGCAAAGTATCCACACAACTTGAAGCCAGATAGTCACACAGCAAAGTATCCACACCACTTGAAGCCAGATAGTCACACAGCAAAGTATCCACGCCACTTGGAGTCAGATAGTCACACAGCAAAGTATCCACACAACTTGAAGCCAGATAGTCACACAGCAAAGTATCCACACCACGTGGAGCCAGATAGTCACACAGCAAAGTATCCACGCCACTTGGAGCCAGATAGTCACACAGCAAATTATCCACGCCACTTGGAGTCAGATAGTCACACAGCAAAGTATCCACACCACTTGAAGCCAGATAGTCACACAGCAAAGTATCCACGCCACTTGGAGTCAGATAGTCACACAGCAAAGTATCCACGCAACTTGGAGTCAGATAGTCACACAGCAAAGTATCCACGCCTCTTGGAGCCAGATAGTCACACAGCAAAGTATCCACACCACTTGAAGCCAGATAGTCATACAGCAACGTATCCACACCACTTGGAGCCAGATAGTCATACAGCAAAGTATCCACACCACTTGGAGTCAGATAGTCACACAGCAAAGTATCCACGCCACTTGGAGCCAGATAGTCACACAGCAAAGTATCCACGCCACTTGGAGCCAGATAGTCACACAGCAAAGTATCCACGCCACTTGGAGCCAGATAGTTACACAGCAAAGTGTCCACGCCACTTGGAGCCAGAGAGTCACACAGCAAAGTATCCACGCCACTTGGAACCAGATAGTCACACAGCAAAGTATCCACACCACTTCTGTCCCCTGTAGAACTTGTTTACATCACCTCTTACGGGTAAACTGTCAACATGTTCCACTCTTCATGCAGTACATAGTAGTGGCATATGTCTTTTCACCTAAAAATGAAATGCTTTGTAATCTCTCTTTCCACAGCAAGTGCAAAAACCATTGACTCTAATACTAGTGCCTGCACAAATTTACTTCGTGATATGAGTGAGCTTCATCTGCCACCACGAAAAGTAAGCACAAAACACATTGATGAAGCGGCGAAACATGTCAATGTGCATCCTCTGTTTCTCGTTTTATTTTTCCGGATGAGTGGTTGAGAGTCGGCGAAACTTTTCTGTACTTCCTCTTCTCCAAGAGGCCGTGAAAAACCCCATGAGGCGAGCAAGGAAGGTAAACAATGTTTTTTGGTTCGCAAGCAGTGACATTAAGGAGAAGTGACACCTCTTGGCACACGGTCCATCGTCTGGACGCCTCTCTGTCTGGCTCAATAATGTCCACGCTACCTCCAGTGGACGCCTCTCTGTCTGGCTCAATAATTGTCCACGCTACCTCCAGATGATGGAGAAGGTCAAGCAGGCAGAGGTGACTTGAGAAAACGCATAAAATGTCTCTCTCGCTGTCTCGTAAAACAACACAAGGGACCACGTAACTATCGGCGTGGACCTCTGCCTGAATGAGGGTAGGTAACGTGAGGGATCTCTCTAGAGAAAAATGGTGGCAATACGGTCTGTCTGGGTCGCCCTATGGGCATCACGCGTAGAGCAAGTAGCAGGCATTGGTCCATACCCATTCCAAGATGTCGAATTCCCGGAGAAAATGTGCTGGGTGACGGGCGCCCTGTCATGGCTGACCTGACGTGACCCTGCTTGAGACGATTGAGAGAGAGCCACAACGGGATGCTGAGGAGTTGAAGTGAAAGTGATTCGGTCTTGGATATGCTGAAAGTTTAAAAACTGGACTGATTGACTTTTTAAAGTGTGTTTTAATCTGCTTTATGACTGTAATAGGAATGATCTTTGCTAGAAAGATCGTGACAGTATATTTGAAAGATCTCGTTGAACAGCGCTGATATATTTCTTTACAGGGACACTTTCACGTGACAAAGCATGACGTATGTATCTGCTGTGTAATCAAGTGACTGGTAATGCATCTTACTTGGAACAGCCGGAATATAAAGGCAGTCAGAAATGATAAGGCGTATACATTACTATCCTCACGTGGTGTTTTGAGTCTGATTGAGACACAAAAACCCGTTCAGTTGATCCGGAATTTGTCTTAAGAAACTAAATCTTTTTCAACAAGCTGACTAACAATCCAAGATGCATCCATTGTATTCCTCTACGTTGCGTTATCTTAATGTCAAGCTCACCTTTTACAGCTTGCGGATTATCTCTGTTGGATTATCCTGTCTTGCTGTCCTGACAGCCGATCTTTCCGACATTCCACACGGTGTCACTTAGCCCCAATGGGGTCACGCCATGTCTGTCCGTGTCACCCGACTCTGGACATTCGGTATCCAGGCAGGGAAGGTACTGCTGACCTGGAGTCTCAAAAGAACTTCCAGGGGGAAAGGAATCCGCATTTTATGCTCGCCATTTTCCCGCTCCCAAAGCCTTGCTGTTTGCCTTCATGCATAATTCATGACATCCGGGCTTCTCTCGCTTCTGACCCGATGGATCGGTCAGGGATGTAGTTTTCCCCTGAGGCCGTCGCCCATCAGCAGCACGGAAGGGAAGGCAGGGAACAAAGAGCGTGCGTCAATGGCGGGAAAAGTTTGTGTGGAGTTAGATTTCGTCGGCAGTCAGTAATTATGTAGTAGGTCGTGTCCATGGTAGTTGTAGGAGTGATGGTGATGATGGTGTGAGATGAGTCGTTATGGGTGACAAAAGCTAGCTAGCAATTTTCGGAAAACGTAATAAAAAGAAAACGAGGAGGAGGAGGAGGAGGAGGAGGAGGAGGAGGAGGAGGAGGAGGAGGAGGAGGAGGAGGAGGAGGAGGAGGAGGAGGAGGAAGAAAAGGAGGAGGAGGAGGAGGAGGAGGAAGAAAAGGAGGAGGAGGAGGAGGAGGAGGAGGAGGAGGAGGAGGAGGAGGAGGAGGAGGAGGAGGAGGAGGAGGAGGAGGAGGAGAAGAAGAAAAAGGAGGAGGAGGAGGAGGAGGAGGAGGAGGAGGAGGAGGAGGAGGAGGACGAGGAGGAGGAGGACGAGGACGAGGACGAGGAGGAGGACGAGGAGGAGGAGGAGGAGGAGGAGGATTTGTGGTTATCCTGCATTTGTAACTGATGGTGTTGAAGTGCACTGGCCACAATGTAGTAGTGGAAACGTTATTGAAGAGATGTAATGATATATGATAGTAGTAGTAGTAGGAATGATACAATAATTTTTTTCTTGTACTTTTGAGCAGTATGGTTACGCTTTGGCCTGTATGGTTTACGGGCTTTATTCCTTGCATGCGAAAAACTTCCCAAACTCATTGCAGTGCAATCCTGGAGAATAGCTGTGAACATTTTCCTAGGAGCATTCAGTCTGCGTCAAGCTCATCTCACTTGATTAGACAAATCGGGGGTATGGCGTATTTGAAAAGGATCCTTTTACTGCCTTTTAATAGATTGGAACAAATATGCTGCCCATGCCACAGGAATGCTCCACCGCTCCTGGCACGTGAGTGAGCAGGTCACTGAGGTTCGGTTACCTCGTTTTCCTCCTGGCCTCCGCGACCAAAATCCCGTGACATGTGCTCGATCGCATTGGAGAGGCACGGAGCTCCGATGAGCCCTTCTCAGAGTCCCCCTCTTTTTTCCTGTCAGAAAATGAAATTACCGTCTCTTCCCAGAGGGGTTGGATAACATCCCCATATGAATTGATCTCACGTTCGGCAGAAGAGGCAAATCGCCCGAGTGATGATGCTGCCGATACATTGGATTACATCGCGCTTCGTCGCGCCTCAAACGTCTTCACGGATCGCTAGAGTCGGTCGCTCGCAGTGGCACCATGTCCTCGGCTTGCCTCGCTGGAACTTCCGCTCGTAACCGGAAGTCCATCGTGCTAACCCGCGATCGTTTTACAGGCGAGAATGATTTGTACGCAGCATCCTCTCTCGTGTCTGCATGTTCTCTTTTTAGCGCGAAATGGGGCTGGACGCTTACGGCCGATATAAATCAAGATAAGAATAGACCACTCCTCCCCTGTAGCTTCTGAGTTGAGCAGTGGGTGGGCGGGTGGGCCGGGATGGAAGCATAAGGGTGCCGGCTCTTCTTCCTTTCCAGATGAATGAACTGCGGGGATCTTGGCGTTTTCTGCCTCGCTGCTCGTTAATTAAAAGATAAGCAGTAACTGCATTAAGCACGGTATTTGGAATGTGGATCTGATAGGATCGCCAATTTTGAAAAAGACGGGAGCGTCAGTCGTTAAATCCTATTTTGGTAAGTTTGAGAAAGAACGAGTTTAAAGGTCAATTTTGATATTTCAGTGTTGAAAAGAAAAATATATGTCCTAGATATCTGAAGAGCTGGTAATCGTAGGAACCTTATCATTTCGCATGGCTGATTCTGGAATAATGCCAGCGTTTGTTTCCAGTAAATCTACTAATGATTTATGTTTACCTCGGGATGACTGTCGAAACCACACTGCACTCTCGAATAGATCGTTACAGCGCCTTCGGAAGCGACTGGCTCTGTAAACCTAGCCCTGTGTTTATGTAGTCAGCACCAGCGTGCCCAAACCCGTGCCAGTCATCTTGTTAATAGAGACGCAGCTCAAACGGCTGCACCAGGGCTTGAGGGGTTGTGAAGCCCCTAGTGCCCTAACTAGATACATAGAGACGAAGCAGTCCAAGTACCCACTTGCAACCTCCGCTCTGATCCACACCATATGGTGAACTCTCTGTGACATTTGCTTGGGAAGCCGTAGCGCTGGCTCCCGGAGAAGTAGCCATATCTGCGTTATCGGCCCGCCGCTGTGTAAGCCCCCATTGCCAAAAACATCGTTGGCATCACCCTTCCTCCCTTCCTTCCCTTCTCTTGCCATGCCAGGAAAGAACGGGAAGATTGTTGTCGCCGTACTAAGGAAGCGTGCACAGTGTAGTAATGAGAGGCACGCACTGGAAATTCTCCAAGCAGGAGACTAAGACGATGGGGCTCGTCGCTGGCTACTAGGCGCCATGGAGTTCAAGGGAAGCGTCTTGTAGTTGAAGCGCAGCCCCAAAGGTATTATTTCCAAGAGGGTTGGGATGAGTGCACGGCTGTTCCAGGAACGTTGTCAGAACGGCTATTGTGAGCGCTTTAGGTGCATCCAAGGAACAAGTTAAGCTTGCATGGTAAATCAGCAAAGGGGAAAGAGCAGCTGTAATGGCTAGGGCAGACGACTCCTCCAGAACTAACAAGAATCGGTGCTAGACGAGGTCCTGAAGAGTGCAGCTCAGTAATGCGCAGCTAACAGTGACTCTGTGTTCCATGACTTCACCCAGTGCATACATTACCGTTGATATATTCCCAGGAGACTTCTACCATAAACGTTTATTGACTGGAACCGTACGCAACATTCGGCCTGACATTCAATTCCATCTACGCTGCAATTCAAATTCAAAAACCGAAATGTATTCACCCGCAAGATCTATACAGACCTTCTTTCGCGGGGGAGCTCGCATCTTAACAAACTTTCCTCCAGGATTCCAGAGGCGAACGTTTTTTTTCTCATCGACAAAGACGCCTCTTGGGACGTGCGTGTGAATGGGATGCACAGAATGAATCAGGGTCGCTGTCTGTTTTTTGCGTGCCGTGGCGAAGATAAGTTAAATTGATGTGGACGTGAGTGAGGAGGGCCCTGTGTCCTATCGTCATCAGCGAAGGGCTCTTCTGTGGTGGTCAATACCCGCTTGGTTAGTATTGCTCTCCCGCCCAGACTCGTGTCCACAGAGACGCCTGTGGATACAATCACCAATGGAGAGAGCGTCTCCACACGCTGTTCAGCTCCCTGGATGGACTCGGACCTGTCTGTGGCAGCGCCCGTGCGCTTTTCTTTAGGACGCTGACAATGGGCTTTAGATGCCAGACAAGCAGCGTGAAGGAGACAAAGGGAAGGCTCAGAGGCTTGTTTGCATGCAGTGCCCAAGTGAGAGGGGCGCTTGTGGCAGGGCGAGCTTGACAGATTACACAGTGTTTGATAGGATGTTGGCAGGGTTTAATGATCAATCTTCTAGTCCTTAAGCCCTCGACATTGTGAGGATTTGCAGATCTGAACATGCAAACCCGCAAACCATATTCTATTTTTTGCACAGTTCAGTACAAATGTGAAGGATTAGTTCATGGTTAGTGACACTGAGAGTAGCAGAAAGTAAAAATGTATGCGAAGATTTTGCACGTGTTTCCGTCTACTTACTAGTAGACAAATATAGAAAATGCAGTCTTCAGGACCCAGCTGCAATAGTAGTGAAGCAACCACCAAGGTAAGCTCAGTGCTTCATGATTTCCTTTGGCCTCCACTTCACCTGTATATGGAATTTAAGACTCTTGCCGTGGGTTTCAACTATGCATCAGGCCTAGCCCCAACCTACCTCATAGACCTCATCAAGAAGCACGAGGCCACGAGAAGTCTTTGATCATCAGACAGACAATTTCTCACGGTCTCAAAATCAAGACTGAGAAGCTACGATGACTGCATGATCTGTCAGTGTAGTGGAACCGAGACTACGGAGTCAGCTTCCGAAGTCTCTAATGTCGTATCCATGATGTCTTTCAAAGCTGGCCTCAAAGTTCATCTTTTCTCTCTGTGATGATACGCCATAAGTATGTTCTTGCAATGTGATAAATTTTGTTTAAATATGAAAATATGCAAACTTTGTTTAGTAAAATATCAGGCATATTGGTGGCAAGGATATCTGCTGTATTTCTTGACGCGTCTTTAATCGTGGTCTGGTTTTGCAACCGAGGGTGCTCATGCCATGCTGCTGGAGCAATACGTTTTGGCTCTGAAATTGTCCCTGTCTCAGCTGACCAGGCATATCTCCCCATTCAGCACCGTCAGCGTGTCCTTGTCTCCCTGTCCCTGTGCAGGCCTCCTCGCGTGTCTGGTGAAGTCTGGACCAAATTAGCTTAGCGTCCCGTGGCGCCTTCGAGGACTTGTCGTGACATAGGTCCCGTGGCCCCGCTGAAGGCGATTGATTCCTGCTGACGGAATCCACGTCCACTGCCCGGTCTAGTGGCACAGCACTCAAGCTCACAGACGCTTGGGGTCAGATGGGTCAGGGCTGTTTCCTGATGTCTCGCCTTTGGAGACTCGTATGATAGACATATTCCTTCTTGTTTGGAGGTCGTTTTAACACAGCGTCATAAGCAATATAGATATTGTTTTAATACGCTTTAAAATCGACGGTCATGCATTCGGATCTGGGGGGGAAACTTCCCTGGCATAATGTTCTGCAAGAAGCATTTTTGAGTGCTCAGGAGATAAACGTCGTAAATTAAGTACCAAGCAATAACAACTTGGTCTGTGCCACTGCATATATGAAAGTAACGAATTACAAGGTGATTCTCGTCCTTCATTTGAATTGTTTGCTCTATCTTTGTGAAGTTTTTGGTAACCGAAGATTGATCTAAATCTGGCTTTCCATTGGAAGCATATCCTATACTATTTCTTGATATACAAATAGTTGGTGTCCTGTTGCACGCCCCAGTAAGCACTCGCTGAAATGCTAATTTCTGAATTGTTTGGATACCTCTGTATGATGCGGACATTTGCAGAGGCACAATCGTCTGTTCGTGGTTTACACTCACTCCTGCAGGTAGGTGCGACAGCATTTTGCGACATTGAAATGGTACATATTTCATGTCGCGTTGGCAACAGAAACAATTACTGAGTTAGTGTCCGTGAACATGTATCATAAGTATATGTAATTGATTCCTTTTGGCATGGAAAGTTGATTGAGTAATGTCAAATTAAGAGCTAGAATGTGATGCCGTTGTAACAAGGTGGAAAATACAATGCGAAAGCTGGCAAACTATATAAGTAACACATTCATCTAAAATGTAATTACGATCTGTTCTGATAGGCTGACCTCAGGAGACTGATACAGACCGGATGTCAAGGTGTCTCCCTATCACCCTTACATAGTCGCTAATTTGGCCTTGACCACCAGCATAGAAGGCGGCAAATCAACTTGTCCTGATGAGTCCTCAGCAAGGGGCCTGGCCTCTCAGACACACAGCGGGGTGTTGGAGGCGGTCAAGAGAAGGGGTGGCCAGAGTGGCCAGCAGGCGTGGCGAGGGACACCTCCAGCCATCCGCTTGAGAATGCAGCAGACGGTGCTGGCATTGCCGTGTCTGGTCTTGGCAGGCCTGCCGGGAAGACAGGCATGTGAAGACCCCCTGTCCTCTTAGGAGGAGGCGCTGCCTGAAGCTGTTCTGTTGCCGAGACGTCGCTAGGTGCATGACTAAAGACACTCTTCGTATCATAACTCTGAAGGAGCAAAGATGTTTAATAAGGTCGTTTATTAAAGTAAATTACCTTCGCATTATGGAGTTAATCATTTTCTACATGTATTTAAAAATAGTTGCTCAGGTATTTATTTGTCTTCTGATTCTTAAATCAGTATATATCCTAACCGCATCCTTACTGAGTATATTTCCACCTAACAGATATAGTCTTCAGAGCTGTCTATATTGCTATATCTGCAATGGTAGGATATTTAGGTAGACAAGACTTTCTCCAAGATGGTGACGAAAATGGAAGACAAGCTGCTCCAAGATGGTGGCGAAAATAGAAGACAAGCTGTGGTTAAAAAAAGTATCAATGACATCCATGTTCGTCTGAGAGCACCACTGCAGACGTGGAGGATGTCCAAATCCATCCTTCCCCAACTTGGAACCTGTCACACACTTTATGTCTGGTATGAGAGACATGTGGAGACAGGACTTGTACCTTGTTCACCATGGAGGCTACTTCCTTTTGGGAGGCCTCTCTGTATGCAGTCCTGGCTTACTTGATGAGGACACAGCTGTTCTTCTTCCGGCGTCAAGTGCTTGCCGCCCTCTTTGGCCACGATGTCCTGATTGCCTCCATGCCTTCGGCCAGCAGAATGGACGGTGAAAGTGCTGTGGCCTCAACTGAAGTGGTCTAGACGGGCTGTCATATCTTTCTCACGCGTCTTTAATTAGATTAGGGCAGTCGATGGTGTGGCTGGAGTTGTGTGTGTATGGTCCCCGCGCCCACGTTCCATCTGCAGTAACTGTGTTCAATCAGCGTCCAGGTTGGCGGGTCAGAATGAATTAGCGATGTGATTATTCATGAATGAAATTTGGGGAACAGCGGTGAAATAAAATCATGCGTTCAGGCAATACTTTATTGTGCCATGATTGTGTACATATTACTCCTCCTCCTCCTCCTCCTCCTCCTCCTCCTCCTCCTCCTCCTCCTCCTCCTCCTCCTCCTCCTCCTCCTCCTCCTTCTCCTCCTCCTCCTCCTCCTCCTCCTCCTCCTTCTCCTCCTCCTCCTCCTCCTCCTCCTCCTCCTCCTCCTCCTCCTCCTCCTTCCTCCTCCTCCTCCTCCTCCTCCTCCTCCTCCTCCTCCTCCTCCTCCTCCTCCTCCCCCCTCCCCCGCTGGTTTAGCCTTTTTGCATAGTATGCCCTGAATGTATTTCTTATTCTACTCCTCCTCCTCCTCCTCCTCCTCCTCCTCCTCCTCCTCCTCCTCCTCCTCCTCCTCCTCCTCCTCCTCCTCCTCCTCCTCCTCCTCCTCCTCCTCCTCCTCCTCCTCCTCCTCCTCCTACTACTACTACTACTACTACTACTACTACTACTACTACTACTTCCTCTTCTTCTGCTCCTGCCGTCTGTTCTTCATCTACTGCTATTCTCTCCTTCTTCCTGCTGTGACAGTGGAGTTGTGAGCAAACAGAGGTCATGATACTCTGCACTGCAGAACAGCAAGGCTGCGCTGTGCAGCCACATTGTAACCCGAGCCAGACAGGGAATCACATCACGTCGCCACGGAAACTAAATTTGCGGGTTGCCTGCAACCGTCTTCACTATAATTGTAAGACTAATGGTATTTTCCTCGATCCAGGATGCCATTAGCTATTTCGAGTTCATCGAATCGTTCACAATTACACAACCTGCAGTCATTCAGGCACGACATCCTGTCGTGGACTGGGCCTGATGGCTGTTCATGCTTCTCCTTGCGGGATGTCAGTCGCAGCTTCAACCCTACCCGGACACAGGCAGTGACTGACTCTGAAATGCATACGTTTGTGCCTATGTGTGCGTGTGCACGCGCGCGCGCGCGCGTGTGTGTGTGAGACAGATAGAGAGAGAGACATATAGACAGAGAGAGACAGAGAGAGAGACAGAGAGAGAGAGACAGAGAGAGACAGAGACAGAGACAGGGAGGCGCACACACATACAGGCAGAGAAAGAGAGAGAGAGAGAGACAGACAGAGAGACAGAGAGAGAGACAGAGAGAGAGACAGAGAGAGAGACAGAGAGAGAGAGACATAGACAGACATACAGACAGAGACAGACAGACAGAGAGACATACATACATACACAGAAAGACGGACGGACGGAGACAGACCAGACAGACAGACCAGACAGACCAGACAGACAGACAGACAGACAGACAGACAGACAGACAGACAGACAGACAGACAGACAGACAGACAGACAGACAGACAGACAGACCAGACAGACAGACAGACAGACAGACAGACAGACAGACCAGACAGACAGACAGACAGACAGACCAAACAGACAGACAGACATAGTTACATATTCACAGCGAAATGCTTGCAACACTATCACATCACATACAAAAACAAATTCCTCCACGAAAGACCTACGCTGTTGTCCCAGTAGAGACGCTCCCGGTGAGTCAAGAGGCATGCCTATTTGGCATCCAAGAGGTGCGCTGGTTCTGCTCTCCTCCTAAAGCCTCGTCAAAGGGCGTGTGTGAGAGAGGTGGCGGACGGAAGTTCTCATTAGCTGGAATTGCGTCCCCGAAAGGCAAGCCCCTTGTGGGACGAACAGTGTGAGCCGTCTGCTTGTGGCGTGGCCGTGCTCACACGCCTGAGTCGTGCGTGCAGCTCAGGCAGCGCGTCTCGGCCCTCTCATCTTCTGATCTCGCCCCTTGGGAACCCCTGTACTCTGCTCACGAAATAATGTAAATCATCCTATTTGCAACGCTTGGGATTGTGTTTACCCTGTATCATTTTCATTGGAGGTGCATGCTATGGTGTATGATTAATAGTAGAGGAAGAAGAAATAGACGATGGCGTTGTAGAGGAAGGAGATCGTAGAGGAAGAGAAACATGAAATTTAGCAGGAAGACTAGATCAAAAAGGAGAAAAAGGAGAATGTGAGTAAAAAGTAGGACGAAGAGAATGAAATGCAGGGAGGTAAGGACAGAGAGCACTAACGTGATGAGCGAATCCAGATGCAAGAGGAAACAAGGAGAAAATGCGTATTATGTCTTCCATTGACGCGTTTCACGACATCGTGTCCCCCTTGCTGCGTGCTGGATGTAACGTAATGAGCACTGAAATAGTGTGCTTGTACATCCTTGTGCGCGCTGCTTGCGATTGTTGCTGTCGTTGAGTCGTGTGTTCCCTCTCACTCATGACAGGCTATCTGCCAGCGGCGTCAGATGCATACTAGATAGCAGTATTTTATGCAACTAGTAGGCAGGCTGTTGCACAGCAGGTGAATGACTGCTGTTCTTACTTGCATCTCTGTAGCTCAGTGCCTTAGTGTATAGCTTTGTCTATGGCCAATGCGCCTGTATGTGTTACACTGCCATGCACATGTACGTGGAATTAAATAGAGGAGGAAAGCTAGAAGCATAATAAAAAGAACATGTCTACATAGGTTGCAGTGTGTCGTTATTATTGCTGTTTGGGAGGATTTTAGACAAACAAACACACGCGCGCTCGAGCATGCACGCATGCATGCGCACACACATAGACCAGACACATACGCACGCACGCACACACAGACCGAACCGAGAGCCACACAGACAGACACACACACACGGACATGCAGACAGGCAGATGTACGAATCCAACACGAGAGGCAAGTCTGTCTTCTTCCAGCAACGATGAAAGTTTTCATACAGTTAGGTTGCTTACGGGGAACAAAACAAAGCAAGATAATTCATCAAGAGGGTACTGTGTCTTACTCGTTCCGCACGTCTTCCTTCAGAATGCGTGACCATAGGATACTTACTGATGATGCAAAGCGTACTCGTGATCGAGATGATGTAGAACACGTTCACTTGGCAATGTTACCTGCGCTCAGTGAAGTGAATCGAAGAGACAACTAGAGTGCGCTCTGAGAGCCCTACCCTCCACCAAGGAAGCCACACTTTCTCCTCCAAGACCCGTATAATTAATTCAGGCAGGATGTTATGCTAGCCAGGCCTGACGCTACGAAGGTGAGTTCATGTTATTGTCTGCTTGAAGTCTCTGAGTACGGAACACATGCGACGCCATCAATAATGTGACGTCATAAACTTCGTGATGTGTGATACAGTTTCTCTTTCTGGCCGTAACCCCATACGAATATAACAGATAACCTCCAAAATTTGATGAAGTCATTGCTAATGAAAGCCCTGACCCTTCACCAACTGTCATCAAGATTCGTTATGGACTCTCTAGAGTTCTTTTGCTGAATAACTAACGAACGAATCGAGGGCACCACACCTCCTTGGCGGGGGTTATGAAGAATTCCCTAACTTGAAGTGGTTTTGTGGGAGTTCGATGCCTACTTCAAGCAGGGTATGTTTTCTACAACTAAATGTTTAAGATGGAAAATATTATCTCACATTCATCAAAGTAGCTTTACTTATGTCGCGATTTTACTTCTGAGAAGATATCTAGACATATGTCGTGGTCAGGTGTAAATGTACTCGTTCGAATTCAGAAATCAGAAGGTGTTCGTTCACCTGTACTAGAAACAGTTCCATTGTAATCAGAACACACTTTTAGTTTGAACAGAACGAAAGCTATTTTCAAACTCAAAAAATTGAAGCTGTAACTAAAACACCATCCTGTGTGTCATCTCCTCTAATCGATTGTGCTCAAACATCTCCCAAGCCAGTGGAGAGACGATCTTCCTTCGCCATTCATCCTCACTGCAAGCTGCCATCATCCAGAGTGAGTGAGCAAGAATTCCTGCCCAAACAAACCACGCTGCCACTAAGTCTCGCCGTGCCCTACCCCTGCTTCCTGCCTCGTTGTCTGCCAGAGAACCAGTCGCGGGATCAGCACCACCGTCCAAGACTCTCCGGCATCACGTACAGGATTCCCTTGTCTGGGACCGGGGGTCATGTTTTCACAGACACTCTCAGCCGGCAGATCCAGTGCATGTCCTCTCTCCGCGCCGAACTGCAAGGTGGTTGAGCAGTCTTCAGTACTGAGTGTGCCAAGGGGATCTTGTCGATGGCAGCAGTGAAATTACAAGGTGGCCACTTTCAGGCTTGGGGCTTCGGTCCAGAAAACTATACGAAACTATGGCGCCAGCATCTAGTGAGTTCATGCGTCCTCCACACACTCTGGCATTGAACAATTATATCCCTGTAGTTAAACATGCCGACGTTTTTCGCGCTAGTGCTAAAAATGTTAAGAATAGCATTTCGAGTCAGTGGTTTCTATGGAAGAAATGGGCAACTGTTGCAAATGATATGACCGATATTGCTTAACTGTCCCCATTTCTCAGCCATGAGCTGCCTCGTTCGTTTTGTCTTATGTGAACCTTTACGTTCAAATAGTTGTACATAATCGATTTCATACAATCAGTTCGACGTTGCAGCGTTGATAATTGTCTCTCCATGTTAGCTCTTGACAGCAAGATTCAGCGCTAACAAATTACGTCTTCATAATTTCACTGCTTGTGTTTTTTGGTTGCCTGGTAGTGCTAAAACACTCTGTATTTTAAGCATGCTCTATTTTGAGACACATGAAAAGAAAACCAGGAGACTAGGGAGTTTGGTCAATACGGGGGAATTTCCAACCGCGTCTCCGTGCGGGGCAGTAGCACGATGCCTAAATGGATGCAGTTAAATACGGGTTCATTTATCAGTTCTTAGAAGAGAAGCACCTTGTGTTTGTCATGCGCATGGGGCTGCCTCACATGTCGCTGTCGCTGTTTTATGTCACGACGCGAAAGCCTTGCTGCTTTCAGTGTTGGTAGTGGTGCAGCCTTGTAGTTGATAGCGAAGGCCATAACTATCGTGTGGAGGTGTACCATACGGCCTTACTTTTCACCAAACACCCGGAGTTTAAGACTTGGTCGTTCAACCTCTAACGCATGGCAAACCTCATCAGACGCTCCTGCAGAGGCGGGGTATCGGGGCCGGGGAGCTGTCTGGCGGAGCGAGTGTTCCAGCACGAGATATGCGAGCAACACAAACGCCGTTGCACTTGTTTTATCACACGTGCCACTGTCGGGGGTGCCTGTGTTTTCCGATGGCTTTCTTGTGTTTATTCATGATATACGTCTTTTTGGTGGCTTGTTGACGCTACGCCGACTGCTGGGGTCCCTTGCTTTACGGCTGTTACCTGATGCAGTGTGTGTCGGCTTGCTTGGAACTCCCCCATTCCCAAGGACGAAGATCTGGCGCATGTGGAAAGTCAACATTTATTCTGTGAGAAATGAAAATACACAGAGAGACATACTCAGGCGATGCTCACGTCTCGCGAAACTGCGAATTGCATTTCCCTAGATTGCAAGTGAGGAGCTGGTATTTCCCTATCTCCGCAAATCCTCTTTTCTTGTTTACCCATCTCCCTGTCTATCTTGGTGTTTGCTGATATCTGCTTCTGTTGGTCTGATTCTGGAGTTATCGGCTTTTCTTGTCTTTTGTCTCCCTCAGTGGCTGTGGATAATTTCGTTTCCCATCTACAGCTCTACTTTCCCGTCTCCCTGTTATTTCGCCCATGTGCTTCTACGGGCGTTGCTCTTCGTCGGATTTGCTCTCCTGTTGAGTGACGGGGTCCCTTTAAATGTATCAGCCCAGATTCTTATCTGCCAACATAATGGATATGAATGAAGGTTTTTCTTCTGATCATGTTCGAAACATTTTTGAAATGTACACCGAGGTTCTGCTTCAATCACTTTCAAACACAACATCAAGACCCTTGCAGACTTCAAACACAAATCAACGTCTGTCACCCATCAACCACATCAAGGACATTTCCCTCAAGCTCCGTTTGAGATTCGAACCGCAATAGTTCTTGCCCCAGGTGGCTGAAGTTCTCTTAGTTGTGGAATGGATCCATTTCGGAGCCTCGCATGCCTTTCCTTTGCAGCTGTTTGTCCCGCAGAGTGCCGTCTATGATCTCCTGGGACGTTCCCTAGGGTGTGGTCATTTGATCCTAGGGTCTGGCAGGCCTAACCCAAGGCTAAGTGGCCCCTGATCTGGCGCTGCCCAGCAGGCGACGACAGAGGGGGTAATGACAGACGGCTCCGGTATGGACAAGAACAGCACTGATGTTGAAAGGGAACTCATGGTCACCTCTATTGCTGCGAGTGAATTATGTTGGGGTATAGAGGCAAAATAAGTTTTCCTGGCTCTTGTAGAGATTCTTGAAAACGTGCGTGTTGAGAGGATGTGACTGTGTAGAAATGTTTTGATTATGTTGGACGCGTTTGTTTTAGTGATCCTCTGTGGTGGTGTGCATATGAACCTACTATGTTAAGTGGCAACTACGTCGTATTTCTCTACTTCGTTGTTCACAGCTTTGAGTTGTTCCCGTGAGGTGGGCATGAGACGCCACTTGGTCGCCACAACGAAGTTATGACCCACATACAGATTTTATTTTTATCTTGGGATATCCCATCTAATGCGCATGCGTAGAATCAAAGGGGAGGGCTGAAACCCCTCATCTCCCCTCTCGTCCTCCCTGGTGGGGGGTCAGGCAGGGGGTGTAGGGGACGGCTATCTGTGCTTGTGGCTGATAAGCGCGCAAGGCCGCTTTCTCACCCCCTAGTGCTGGTGCGGGAGGCTTGGCGCCTTAGCTTGAAAACCGCGTTGACCTCCATTCCCATTTGTAAAATATTCGCGCTTTAACGACCTAGTGATGCATTCAACATACAGCTTTGATAAATTAATGCTGTTCATGGCTTACAATTTCTTTGGATGGGTTGCTAGTATCCCATGATATAGCGTTTTCTGAACGAACCGAGAGAGAGGTCCGCCATTGAATATTGCAAATAGTGGCTACTTAGCCGTGTAGTGCTGATACAGACCACCACTAAATTTTGGGTTGTTTAGCGGCCAACTGAGGAGGCAACTACGCGTATGAGGTTAGTAAGGGTCACGGTTTGCGAGAGTTGCTTCCCTCTATTGGAGTAAACGCGAGACAAGATGGAGAAGAGCAAACGTGGAGTGAAGGATGACCGAAGTTATTTTGAAAGCCTTGACGCCGCAGCAAAGCTGAGATACAGCACCAACTTGATGTACATTTGTGGCAACGACCCTTATGAAGTGCCAACTCGATTATGGTCGGCCAGTCCTGACGATTATCCTTCGCTGGATTACATCGCGATTGTGAACTATTTCGTGTTCGGTGTGAGTGCCTACACAACGAAAGAATTTCGATCGCACAAAAGCCTCACGGCCTACAAGAATTTTGTAGATGGATGGGTGAGGGAGATTGCAACATTCACACCAGATGGGTGTGATCACCCTCTATGTGTGTGTGTGTGTGTGTGTGTGTGTGTCTGTCTGTCTGTCTGTCTGTCTGTCTCTCTCTCTCTCTCTCTCTCTCTCTCTCTCTCTCTCTCTCTCTCTCTCTCTCTCTCTCTCTCTCTCTCTCTCTCTCTCTCTCTCTCTCTCGGTAATCTATTCATTAAAAAGATCTTAGATGTGTCATTAGAAATGGATCTTCTGCCTTTTTTTACTGAACATACGTGTTCAAAGAATAGACGACATACATTATCTTGATTGAGTTATCACATGCACATTTGCTCATGTTTCCTGTATCTATTATGTCCACACTCTTCATACATTCACAAAAACTAGGCTAAAAGTGAGCTTTCTTATAACACTTTCAGACAAACCAGCACTGCCCAACATGCTAATTTCATGTAGGCATCTTTGAGCTTGCCTGTGTTGTCATTTTTTTTCACTGTTCATGTTTTACAAACATAGCTAAAAATAATTACTAAAATTATTACACAAATTCACAAAATGCTCCGTCATTGTTTATTTTAGACTCCGACTAACAAGAAAAACTATTAGTAAGTAAAATTAATACATAGCTTCAGATTAAGAATGTAATAATACAAAAAAACAAATCTAACTCCATTTAAATATTTAGGGATTTGACGCACACAAAGTTCTATCCGATTTATGATTGGCAGATTACAGTAATAAAAAACTGAGAAGGTCAAAAATAATTCATTACTTCAGTAGACAATGATAAACATAGTAAGTAATAATATGAAAACCATAACTATTTGTATTTTCACAACTGCCATTAGGTTCTGTGAACTCAAAAATATATAATCCTTATCTTAACCTCCCATCAGACATAAGATAAAAAGCCATTCTCATCATTGCTAAAATTATTGATCTAATATCAGTGCTTCATACAATCATACATATATGTAACTGACTTTGACTGTTGCAATGCACTATACACATTGAAGCGTTGACTGTACAAGCAAGAGAGGGAGAAGCAGACATAATTGTACTGATGTCTTATATCCGAAGATGACCTCGAGGCATAAGTGTCGCATGGAAACTTCCCGCTCTCTCTCTCTCTCTCTCTCTCTCTCTCTCTCTCTCTCTCTCTCTCTCTCTCTCTCTCTCTCTCTCTCTCTCTCTCTCTCACACACACACACACACACACACACACACACACACACACACACACGAAACCGCTTTTTCGCACAATCGCACGCACACGCACAGTCGAACGCTCACGGAATGCATACAGACGAACGCACTGAGTTGGGGCTTTCCCTTTCATTTTATGACAGCAGGGATGGAGAACAATCTCCTAGATGTACTGGCATTGCTACAATTTCGTACACAGCACGAGCGTACCATTTTCCACACCTCACACGATGTCGGATAGGTCGTGAAATGATGCAGAAGTGGCTACGAAGCAGTCTCGTGTTCACTCCATTCAAGGGAAGTCACTCGCGCGCCAAATACGTCATCCTTACTAACCTCATTCAGCTTTCATGCCCACCTTACTTCGCAATTTAGTAGCAAAGTTCCGATTTAGTTGCCTTCTACCGTGTAGTAGGTTCATATGCACACCACCACTGGTGAGGACGTAGACACACCGTTCATTGTGTTTGTGGTTATGGGTGATCTGGGGGCATCTTTGTGTCAGTAGTATGCTGCTTAGTTTGTCACTCAGTCAGACAGTCAGTCAGTTGGTCTGTGTGTATGTCGGTGTTCAGCCATCCTCTGTGTTTTGCTTCCCTGTTCTTGCCCTTCCAAGCCTCTCAAGCTGTATCGTTCATGTCAGTGGTCGAAGTCTTTCCCGTCCGGCCATCTGGCACCTCTCTCTCTCTCTCTCTCTCTCTCTCTCTCTCTCTCTCTCTCTCTCTCTCTCTCTCTCTCTGTCGTCTTCCTGACCTTCCTAATCAGTGAACTTGATGGGAGAAGCATGCTCGAAACAGGAAGGGATCACACAAGGGTCTTCCTGGACACCGGCAGCGATGGATGAGACTGGACATCGGCCATTACCGCTCTGTCCTGTCTGGACAGGCTCTCTCCGTCCTGTCCACTAGCTGCCCCGGTGCCAGTCACCGGAGCCCCTTCAACACGGGCTGGTCTGAGTCACGCATTAATGACACTGAGATGTGTGGACACACGTCTTCTTTTGTTGCTTCCAGCCGTCATTCAAAGCTCCCCTTTCCACGCGAATTCGTCATGGATCTTTTCCTTTTCTCATTTGGATTTGAAGTAAGGAGGGGAGACAAAGCATGGCTATGTCGAAACTTTGACACAGTTTTGAAGGCCAAGGCTGTGGCCGTGAATTTCCTTTCACTATTGGTCGACACTCTCTACACTCAAGGTTTTATACTCGTCCTACAACATTTTCGTCAAAGATTAAAAAGAAAATAGCGGGGAGAAAACAGTTAATTTTTTTTGCTGGTAGGGCGTCATCAGTCTGCTGTGGTGAGGAGTGCTAGCACAGCGACCTCATGAACACCTCACACACTCGGAGAAAAGAAGATGAGGAATGGGGAGACTCCTCAGGAATGCCCCAGCTTTTTAGAGCCAGAGACAGCGGCTGTCCGTCTGGCCTCTCCACGCCAATCATCCGGAGCCTGCAAGACAAGCTCGAGCGCTGCCCGCTGTTTTTGGATGCTATTCACTGTTGACCATGGTGGACGGAGCGTCTGCCCGTGTTGATCTTGCTAACGCGCAAGAGGTGGCTTTCCGGGCTTCATTAGGAGCGGGCGTCAGCCGTGTGCGTTTACTCTCCTCCCCACGGTGTCCGATGTGCCGGGGCTAATTTCTTTCTGACGGAATTCTCTGCTGATAGTTTTGCCCGCTGGCCGGAAAGACGACCTTCTCTGTATTTTCTTGCCCTCCATTGGAACACCTGTGACCTTTTAGTGTTATTGGTCTGAAGGTCAAAAAGCATTTTTGGTCGTTTTGGGCATAATGTTTCACAAAGAAAAGTGCTGCTGTGGCGAGTTTGATCACTTTTTTTTCAAACCTGAAGCCTCCTTTGCACCAAAAACTCGGGTCCAAGAGTGAACACCACCAGGAAGAATCGACAGAAATGTCTGAAAAACGCAATAGCCTTCAAAAAAACGTTGGCAATATTCTTCTGTCGTGGAGAAGGCGTTTGTTTGGAATTGTCATTCAAGTTAAATGACCGTTACTTGCTCGTTTGACGGTTAGATAAGTATAGCCACCAAACCATTGGCTCATCTCTTCAGCAAGTCTGTGGATGATGAACTAGCAGCGCAGTTTTACCTCGGGATTCATTCTTTCGCAGTGAAGGTCAGACTCGTGTATTTTCGAAGTGATTTATGTATTTCCAAAGCATCTGCTTTCTGACGCGAGGTTTCTGGAGCGGACCTTTTCCCCACATTCATCCAAATATTTCTCTGGCTGGTGTATATGTTGCTGGGGAGGAAGTGGTGGAGTGTGAAAAGGGTGTCTGAATGCCAAGGCAGGACAATCTCCTCTCAAACAAACATGGTAAATGCCCTGCCATCTTAGTAATATGTTTGCTGATGGAGGAAGTGATTTTTCCACTGCTTGGAGACTTGCTGCGCACAGGCATTGCAAGCGACGACATGGCTGAGTGAAGAATGAGGAAAATAACGATAATGTTCGGCGCCTATGGGAGCTATGAGTATAAGGTGAACCTCTGTAATTATGACCATTCATCACCTCCCTATAACTAAAGAGACGAGAGGGAAAATATGGCGCTGTAGTCATTCCTGTCGACTGTTTAATGTGTGGAAGTTTATTGCATTCTCCAGTCTAGAAAGAAATTGGGGAAATATATTGTGTGAGCGATGGAGATGAAGGATTTGGGTAGGATGGGAGTAAGGGTACAGAAATATGCGTTTGAATGATTCCGCTGAGAACGAAACAGCAATGCAAACGTAGCTTACATTTCATTGCGTCTACACCATCTGGAAAAATATACTATCTCTCACTGTCAAAACTAGCTTTACATGGGGTGATTAAATTAACTCAGAGTTATCCGTTTCCTTCCATCTTGTCCAAATATTTACTTGGAGTGAGCATACAACACTTACCCATGAATATAAATAGGCCCTGCTAAGACGCCAAGCATGGTGGAACAAAAAGGTTGGTCATGCAAGACAAACATTGCCATGGTTACCTGCGCCCAGCACAGGAGCTTAGTGCGGAACATGGACTCTGATAATCAATAATGGTTGAAAATATTCTATCTTGTCTGGTATAAAATGAACATCACATTATTTTTGTCTCTACCATGTATCATAATTTTGGTTATTTTGGATGTCGTATTTATTATATTGAGTTTCTTCTTTACAGTGAAGTTCTTTATATGATATGATGTTTTTAATGAGAGGCAACGTAAATTGCACTTATGCCCTCCTTATATCTCTCAGATACTTTAGTTAAGAAAGAGCAACGTGCTATAATAAAGCTGGATAGATCAGATCGTTCACATACAGAATATCAGAAGGTTGTCTTACACAATGATATTTGTTTCTTAACAAACTTGGCTTTAAACTGTACAGAGGGAAACGAAGGATCACAGTGTCAAAAAAGGTGCGTCACTCAAGTTTTAGCTTTCATCAACAAACTATTGAAAGTGTATGCTTGCATTGATCAGGTCAATGACTGCTCTATTTCCCACAAGTAGCATTAAGTAGAACTACATCTATAGCTTTTGATGAGGGTCCAAGTGAATACAATGAACGCAATAGGCAGCGCGGCTGATTCAGGGGCAAAGCAAGGTGGCTCGGTGATTCTACTTAGGAACAGTAAATCTTTCCCTGACAGTTGTTCTGCTGAGGGAACAAGACACCAGACACGAAGCGAGACGTGATGCCGTGTTTCCACGCATCATCTTGTCAATCCTTGGCAGAAAATGTAAGCCGGCGCCGAAGCAAGAACACCTGGTAAACAAGTTATTACTTTTGGGGGATGCACAGAGAGAGAGAGAGAGAGAGAGAGAGAGAGAGAGAGAGAGAGAAGGGGGGAGATGAAGAAAAGGAGGGAGGAAGAGAGAAGCATAGAGGGACGGACGGATACAGACGGACAAACAAATAAATACACACATACATGCACACACATACATAGATACACACACACATATACATAGATACACACACACACACACTCACACACACACACACACACACACACACACACACACATACACACATACACACACACACAGAGAGAGAGAGAGAGAGAGAGAGAGAGAGAGAGAGAGAGAGAGAGAGAGAGAGAGAGAGAGAGAGAGAGAGAGAGAGAGAGAGAGAGAGAGAGGCAGAAGACAAACGGACTGACAGACGGCAGACGGATGGTCCGACAGACAAACCAGAAGACAGACGGGTAGTATGAAAGATCCACGGATGCATTGACTGAAAAACATTGAGGAAGAAGGGGGAAGAAAGGCAAAAGAATAACACACTGGCACACACACGCATGTCAAAAACAACAGAGAGGCGGTGAGTGACGGAAAGAACACGGACAGAGGCATAGCTTTCACGCAACGTGGAGATGAAGTGTTCCGAGCAACTCGGAATAAGAACAGAGGTCAGGGTTCACCCTCTACCTGTGGAATGGATCAGAGCGCATCTCCAGAGGACCACACCTGTTACATATTTATCACGGCGCCATCTTTCCTCGCCTACTTAGTCCTGGCGAGACGAGAGTTAAGCCCCTTGACGCGCTTTCTATGGCGGCGTTTGGAGTGAGGAGAGACAGGAAGCATCCACTCCAGATTGCCGACAGTAAGTCAGACAAGAAAAGAACCTCCCCAAGCACTTGACTCGTCTGTGTCACAGAGATCACCGCGAATGGGTCGATGATGAGCTCTCACGACAAAAAGAACTTCAGGAAGTGTTTCTTAGGTTTGAACTATTTCCTGAAGAAGATGGCTTCTTACAACATGTACTCTGTCCGCGTGCTTCTGAAGAAAGTTCGTACTCTAAATGGTGCTATGAATGACAACGTATCGTTCTTAAGTTCCTGACGCAGTAATTCTGGAACCCGTATGTTTTCCTGTTGAGGTTCACATCAAACAGTGCGAGTTCATTAACAAATATTTATTTTACTATGACTGACAGAAAGTGTTATAGAGAAATGGACTCTTCAAGATTTTTACATAGACTTCTGTGTTTCTTTCGCTTGAGATCATTTTTTCTAATTGCTCTTTGGGATATTTTTCTTTACTTTTGCATAGTCGGCGTAGAACTATATCACATAGAAATAGTTAACCTCTCTCTCAAAACTGTATGTCATCTTTTAATTCAAACGTCTTTAATCCATGCGGAATCTGTAAACTTCCGTTGCCTTTTTGCTTTTAGTCTTTCCTTGTATGTATGTCTGTGTCGGTCTGCCTGCCCGCCTGCCTGCTTGCCTGCCGGCCTGCCTGCCTGCCAGTCCGTCCGCCCGTCCGTCCGTCCGTCCGTCTGTCTGTCTCTGCTCTCTCTCTCTCTCTCTCTCTCTCTCTCTCTCTCTGCGGTGCCATACCAAAATTTGCCCTTGGCAATGAGACTGGGTTCAGGCGGGCGACAGCGCGAGCCAGAACGGAGATTGATGACTCCTTCATCCTCCCTCCCCGTTTGCCAACAAAACCTGCCCCCTCTTCTGCAGATGTCACTAGTACGAAAGCGAGAGCAAGCGAGCGAGCAAGCGGGAGAGAGAGAGAGAGAGAGAGAGAGAGAGAGAGAGAGAGAGAGAGAGAGAGAGAGAGAGATAGAGAGAGAGAGT
>JAWQFJ010023245.1:35000-57500 GCA_034096865.1 Theodoxus fluviatilis | reverse complement strand
TAGCATGGAGTGATGACGGAGATAGAGAGGGTGCGGCGGCTCTTGGCTATTACCGCATGCATTTAGAGTGTCCCATCACGTAGCCAAATGTCTTGCCCTCGCAGCCAGCGTCGCTGAGATGTTGTAAATTCCTGTTCTCGGATTCTCAGCAGCTCTCGAGTTCCGCACTGTTGTGATACTTGTCCGCCATCTTTGCCGGACGCTTCTCGTCAAATTCTCGTGTGGAACCTGAGCCTGGAAATGAGTCTTTTGGATTACGTATTCCCTTTGAAGAACGCGTGAGGTTTTCTGCTATTTTTTTTTGTCCCACCCACCTAATCTTCTGCAGTCCTCATTCGTTTCTGGTGTGTGTTTGTCATATAACGATGTTGAAGGAGTAAACAATAGCGTACAGATTAATCGATAGTGCAAATACTTTTTGCTTTTTATGTGCGAACCACGAATCTGTGATTATTCAACACATTTCGCTATAAGAAAGCTACTGAAAACGCGGGGAAGACAGGTCGAGAGGATTTCAATGCAAAATGCGGGCTTAGAACCCCATGCGATTTAATTCCCAGCAAGGGTTGTACAAAAGCGACACTGCATTTCAGGTCGTTGACGACAAAATCGACATTGTGACGATGCAGCTCTGTTACGATGAGCACTGATTTCTTCACTCGCCCTGGCTTTTATGGTGATTGAGAGGGTCTTGCAGGGGAGGCGATGCTGGCGGAAGCGATGCTGCTTTCGCGTGCCGAGCAGCCAGACCCTCCACCATCACTGACAGGCTGCACGCAGCCCACGGCATCCTCCAGTTGGCAGTCAGCATCCCTGCCCTCTCTCCCCTGCAGCAGCAGCAGCAGCAGCCACCTGCTGTGGGTCGTACCATCGCTACAGTGCCAAGTGCAAGGCCTGGCTAAATTCAGAGGAGGAGGAGGAGGAGGAGGAGGAGGAGGAGGAGGAGGAGGAGGAGGAGGAGGAGGAGGAGGAGGAGGAGAGAAAAGGACACGAGGGCGTGAAGAAGACAAAAGAAAGGCGATGGTACGTGGAGTGGGGTTGTAAAGAACGGAATGTGTGTGTGTGTGGGGGGGCGCAATATTTCAGGGAACCCTACGGCAGAGGAGTAGAGGTAACACAAATACGTTAAGTGTATCAACCAAATAGCCTACATCATGGCCCCATTTCTGGCTTAATAACTTTTTAATTTACGAAGAAAACATGTTTTATCTGTGTGCTGAAACGTACCAAGAACACGAAAAGTATCGACCGCTTTGTGAATCTGATTGTTTTTCCTCCATCTTTTCATATACTTAAAAAAGATCTGCCAAAGGCTTGTATTCATTGAAGTACCACAGCTTATTTTTAACATATTCACTTTTAAACCAGGGACTACTTTATTGCGCTAGCTCAAATTCAAGCAGCGATAATGCCAGAACTAATTTCAACCAGCTAGACGAGATGCGCGCGTGCCTGTTGATATCGCAGACGAAATGGAGTCTCGGTTTATAGGCTTATCTCTTGTTTGAATCTCTCATTGGCGTTTCTTTACTTCAGTGTTGATAAATACGATTGGTATCGCACAGGCGCAGGCTCTGTATCGAGGGGGATGCTGAGTTCGCCTTCGTTTCATGTTATCACCTCCGGTTTGTGCTTTTCCTTTCCCGCTGTGTGATAGGCTTGGTTGTGTCCCAGCTTTCTGCAGAATCCTGGCTTGAAGCTGATATGGATGCCACTCGTGGTTAAAAAGTTCCTCTGTACTCCTTGATAAACACTCGAAATGGTGGATCCTAAATCGAGTTCTAGAGAAGGTCATGTTCCTAAAAAGCTATTGACCGACGATGGTTATTCGTGCCGATGTCGTTTGGTGATGCAGTTTAATTGCCTTGCTTGTTCATTTTTGATTAGGTGACATTTGTAATTTCATCACGATTCATCAACGTCCTTCTTTGCTTGACGTCTGACAACACGCAGAAAATATCATCAATGACTCAAAATGTCAGGTCATATTATGTTTCATGTTACAATACAGAAATGAAATGAAACACCGGAAAGTATAGCCATGCATCCTTTCTGAAGATAAGCTCCAGCTCTGCATCTCTTCTAGTATTTTAGGAGATTATTGGAAAGGTTTGACAACCATATTTATACGAGACTGGGAATGAAATAAAAACGACTTTGTGTTGTCATGTTTGAATTGATCCTTTGGCATTCGTGGCATGACCGATCCAGTCCAGATTTTGCTCCGGGAAAACGGAGTGCGGCTGGAAATGCAAGTAAGGTGGAATGACGGGTGCGGCTACTCAAGTTTCAGGCAACTATCTTCTTTTGAGTTGCCTACCACTTGGTTGTGTTAGACTCTTTACCGGTATCTGATCTCAACAAAACTACTGCTAAAGACTCAGTAAAGCTGGTGAATGGTCTACGACCTATGACCTACCTAGCTAAGCTTTATGGAAAATGAGAGTAAGCGTATCCCATACGATGCGTTGATGAGCATTATCTAAGGGGTTCAGACATCTTTGTCTACATAAACCTAATAGATACAGACACAAATGATATATTCGTACTTTTTTCAGTGATTATCTCTATCTGTTTCATTTAGCACATTGAAAGTAATCAACTGAAAAAAGTAGCACATGTCTAAGTAATTATCCGATAAGTTGATTCTTATTTAGAGACAACTTTCGAAACAAATGTATGGCCAGTTTCAACATTTGGTAGTAAGTGGGATACCATGATGGATTTGTCAGTAAAACATTACTCAGTGTAACACAGTGGCCACGTTTGTTCTAGTGCCTGGGTAGAGAACGCGATAGCGACAACAGTCTTGCGACACAAGCCGAGAAGATGCCACATGCATGGAACAAAGCATGCGTTCTGATTAACTTGGTTTTTCATATCCACCCCGTTGGTATTCTGTCATCAGTAACACACGTGTAGATGTCGAAACAGTATTGCGTATCAAAACCATCTTGCAGGGTAGTGTCATTTTCCTTCATTCCTTTCAGCTCATTTAATTAAAGGTACACATGTAATTAATGTACCTTTTGTTTTACAAATACGCCTGCACAGTTTTTGCATTAGTTACCTCACACATATAGGCGCGACCATACGCACGCACGCACACACACGCACACACACACACTCACACACACACACACACACACACACGCACACGCACACGCACACACACACATACGCACACACACACATACGCACACACACACACACACACACACACACACGCACGCACGAACACACACGCACGCACACAAACACATGGCATGCACGTAACTTTTTCACGTCACGTTGCTTGAAATGAGGGATGTTAAACATGACTGTGGAAAACAAGTGCAAACCTCACTCACAATGTAAACTTTTCGCTACCAATAGGCTTGTGAAAATGACTCTTTGCAATCGATTTGCATGATGTGTTAGACAGACAGGTGACTTGCTGCTAGAAAACACAGCTGGCACAATTCTTTCCAGGCGTCTTCATGCCGTCTCTCAAGGAGGTCAGATACCAACTGAAATAGAGCACCACCAAAAAATGTCAACTCAACGTTTGTTACACTCAACTTCTCACGATCTGAAAATACTCCCCGTTTGTGCAGAAGATCTTGGGCTCTTCAAGATTCCGTAGTGCCAAACGTCCCGCAGACTCCTTGGCAGACAACAGAGCCTGGAATTCCTCGCGACCATCCACGTGGTAATTAGCAGATAATGCGGAGAGGGCGAATGCCAGCCCTGGTGACGCAACGCCTCTGGATGTGGCAACAGCAGCAGTCCTGTTGTGGCAGGGAGGCGATACTTTTGTTGCCACTCTTCGGGAGTTTAGCTTCAACGTCTTCCTCTTCTCCAAGGTGTTGTTGCAAAGCAGGACCCCCTGGAAAACTCCGCCCGCTGCCTCTGGCGAGGATGAAATGGAGAGGCAGTGTTCGGAGTGAAGGGAGATGTTGACGTTGTCAGGGAACACCCGATGCTACAGCTGATTGCGCCAAGACTGATTACCATGGTTTGATTACAAGTTGCTTTCCCCACTCCTCTCCTCTCTTCCACCCTATCCCCCTCCCCCTTCTCCTCCCCCCCCCTCCTTTCCCACCCACAGTCAATCTCCTTCCCTTCTACTTCCTACAAACATTCAGCCTCCTTTACTCTTTCTCTCGCCCCCCTTTTTGTCTCTTCCTGTTCTCTTTCTCTGTTCTAGAACCAAGTGCTCCTGGTTCATGTCAAATCAAGTCAGCCTTATTTAAACTGAAAGTTAAAGTTGCCTACAACATTTTGAGACCTCTCTATCGACATAAGTGTGCATGCCCATATATGGACAATGATGATGAGAGTACAGCATCTGCGTCCTGACGATAAGTAGTCATTCCATTGCTTAATGGATAAATATAGAAAGAACAAATACAGAAAGTACGAGCGTGAGGATTGTATTTGTGTATTCATTTCGCATTACTGTGTGTGTGCGCGCGTGCTTGCATGCGCGCGTGCATGCATGCGTGCATGTGTGTGCGTGCGTGTGTGCGTGTGTGTATGTGTGCATGCATGTGTGTGTGTGTGCATGTATTTGTGTGTGCGTGTGCGTGTGCATGCATGTGTGTGTATGTATGTGTGTGTGTGCATGTGTGTGTATGTGTGTGTGCGTGCTTTCTAGATCTTTGCTGAGGAAAAGGGAATATGGATCAAGCTGCCCAGGAACGAGAACTGCATGTTTTCTCACGAAGTGTGCGCAAACTCTGGAGTATTGGAGTATTTAGAGGCATCATTGTCATCTGTTCACACAGACCCTGTTTGGTTCATTATTTAGTAGCGAATGACTTAATATACAATCATCTTCAACACTCTTATTTCGCTCTCAAATGAACATACAAACAAAAAGGAGATTCATAATGATAAAATAATTCACGTTATATTCCTTTTTATTGCGTGTTCCGCTCCTAAAGCAAATATGCTGCACTGATTTAGCTTAGTGGGAAACAGGAATTTTGTCTTCGCAGAACGTTCTTTTAGGTTTCCTACCCCTATGACAGCATATCTAAATTCTGTGGCACAATCTTTACCCCCAGTGTGTTTTTTGTACGTGCACGTGTAGAATCTAGCATAGAAAGCGAACACGGGGCCACCACATCTTTTTGCTTTCCGGAATCCATCGCAGTTTCCGAATTCCTTCTTCGGCCGTTGAAGGGATCGCCTCGGTTCGGGGGAGTCATTTTCCGGTGTGAGCCTGCCTCTTGCCGGAAAACAATCCGTGGCGGAACGTGTATGTGTATAAACCAGCAAGGAAATGTCAGAGGAAGACAGCTGCCGCTATGGGAGTGGTCTCCCTTGGAAGATGCGCGAAGGAGCTGCGCAGAGAACGCCGATGGTTCTGCGATGATATCTGTGCAGATATTGGCGATGTCATGCCATCCTGTGCCCCTTTATTTTGTTTACATTAATCTCTCCTCTCCTCCCTCCTCACCGTCCTCCCAGGTCTCCACTCCTCTCCTCCTCTCTCATCTCAACCTCCCACCCCCCCACCCCCACCCCCCACCCTACCTCTGGTACCCTCTTCCTCCATGATCTCCTAACCTCCTCCTTTTTTCTTGGCCCCTCCCCACAAATTCCTCCCCCTCTCCCTCTCCACCCCTTCCCCCGCCTTTGTCCTCGCTCTCCGTTTTGCCCTTATTCAGTTCCTCCCCCTCCCAGTTCCATCATCACGCTGACCTCATTGTGAGGTCTCATCTCCACCACCCCTTATCTTGCTCACGCCCACCTACCCTAGCACCACCTCACACACACACACACACACACACACACACACACACACACACACACACACCATATCTCTATGAGACCCTTTCTTATGGGTGCCTTTTCCTCATTGCCTTCTTCTGCAATCAACACCCACACCGATCTCTATTTATTTCCTCCTCCCATCCTATCTTCCCCGTCCAGTAACCTCAACCGTAGACTTTCTCTTGCCTTGTCTTCCTTGTTCATCTTCTCACTGCTTTTCACTCGCCACCTTCCCTATCCCCCTCCTCCTCCTATCCGCCACCAGTGGTTTCCATGACCACCAGATGCTGTTGATAACCCACCTGATCAAACCTGCGAAAGACGCACCCTGCTGATCAAAGATTTACCGTGACGAAATCGACGACCATGCTCGAGTTGTTCCTAGCTCGAGTTCCGGTCGGTAAGGAACGGACCTGGAGAGAATCCTTCTCGTGCACGCTAGGGGTTGATGTTTGTCTGACTGTTTTATGCGCCTGGCTGAACCCCACGTCGTCTCTGAGTGCGGTGGAACGTTTGAAATCGAGGTGACGCGTAGATGTCAGTGGTGAAATCGTTCTTGGTGCTCCGGAGTAGATCACTTGGGCGAAGAAAACGTGTCTTAGATTTGCGAAGAAGCTCATATAGAGACTGGAGCTCAGACAGACGTTTACAGTTTACACAGCGGAGGCTTCCTGTTCCTAGGAAAATTCATGGGTGGAGCACGTGATTCTCAATTTTGAAAGTAACGTATGAACATTTCGCCGTAAAGATGAAACGTTTCTTGCTTTCGTATGATCACTGAGGCAATCGCGGCTAAAAGCTGCGGAAATGGTGTGTTTGGATTTTTTCCTGGTCTCCATGCGTCGTGTGTACATAGCTGGTTCAAATACGTACATATAAACAATAAGTTGCAGATCTTCAGACATTAATTGAGAACAAAAATATCAAAGATTCGTCAGTCGTTTATCTGTTCAGAAATGTGCATGCATGCAGACGGGTGTGCATGCATGGTAAGTATGAAAGAGACAGTGGCGCGGGGAGGGAGAGAGAGAGAGAGAGAGAGAGAGAGAGAGAGAGGGGGGGGGAGGGAGAGGGAGAGAGAGAGAGAGAGAGAGAGAGAGAGAGAGAGAGAGAGAGAGAGAGAGAGAGAGAGAGAGAGAGAGAGAGAGAGAAGGGGAGGGGGGAGGAAGGAGTTTACCAAGATTTGGTTGTGTAGATTTTTTACAGTGATTGATGTAAATGCTGACCTGAAATTGTGATGATAAAACACCGATACAAACCAATGCATCGCACATCACGCACGCATGCGCACACACACACATGCGCGCGCTTACGCACGCACGAACGCATGCACACACACACGCATGCACACACACACACACACACGCATGCACACACACATACCCACACACATCCACGCACGTACGCACTATTCACGCCTACACCATGTCGCCCCTTTCAAACCCTCATCAGCATACTCCTACAATGTCCACCACACACGTTGATGGTTTCGTCTGTTTACGTTCACACACATTCTGAACGCAGCGAAGCAGCGGTGTGTACAGGGGAATCCGATTCTGTCTTCTACAACTCTGCTTCGCGCGTTGCAACATCTTTATTGGTTCGTGCGTTGTCTCCTCTCCTAGGCTTCAGTGCGAGGGTGATGAGGAGGGAGAGGGATGAGGTGGGGTGGGGTGATGGGGAGGGAGAGGGATGAGGTGGGGTGGGGTGGGGTGAGGTGGAGAGGGATGAGGTGGGGTGGGGTGAGGTGGAGAGGGATGAGGTGTGGTGGGGTGAAGTGGAGAGGGATGAGGTGGGGTGGGGTGAGGTGGAGAGGGATGAGGTGGGGTGGGGTGAGGTGGAGAGGGATGAGGTGGGGTGGGGTATGGTGAGGTGGAGAGGGATGAGGTGAGGTGGGGTGGGGTGAGGTGGAGAGGGATGAGGTGGGGTGGGGTGGGGTGAGGTGGAGAGGGATGAGGTGAGGTGGGGTGGGGTGAGGTGGGGTGGGGTGAGGTGGGGTGGGAGGCGCCAAGAGAGATTTCCTGACACGGGTTTGGTGCCGGGCTGCTCTGCCATCAGAATAAGGCTCCAAGACGGGCTGGCGCCCTGGCACCGTTAGAATCTGCCTGTGTGTGAGAGGCGGATTTATCCGCCTACCCGCCCTCACAACATCAGGTGTTAGAAAGCGCGCATGGTGAGTGAGTGAGTGTGTGTGTGTGTGTGTGTGTGTGTGTGTATGTGTGTGTATGTGTGGGTGTATGTGTGTGTGTATTTGTGTGTGTGTGTGTGTGTGTGTGTGTGTGTGATATCAGGAATTACATGGTGGTACACATAGACTGAAAGGTAACAGAATGCAAAGTATGTCTTCCGCTCTGCATCTGTCACTTAGAAACGAAAGGATTGAGGATTCTACAAACGCCAGACAGGTTGCTTCAAATTATCCTTGCTTATTTTCGGCATCAAGACACCCAGTTATCCCAACTTACGGTAGCGCTACCTGGATGGCAACAATCGGAGAATGAGTTAGACGGTTTTAAGGACCGACGTTAGCTTGACTTCAACAGCAAACAAAAGTTCTCGACGATGGCGCACTGTATGTTCTGATACGTTAGGCGCCTCACTTGCCTCAGTGGGTGCACCTGATTAGGTGTGCGGTCTCACCTTTGGCGTCATTTACATCTGGGCAATATCGATGGGCTATGAGAGAGAGAGAGAGAGAGAGTGAGAGAGAGTGAGAGAGAGAGAGAGAGAGAGGGAAGGAGGGTGTGGAAGAGAGAGATAATGCATGAGAGAGATACAGACAGACAGAAGCAGAGAAAACAAAGAGAAACAGAGAGAGAGAGAGAAACAGAGAAAGAGAAACACAGAGAGAGAGAAACAGAGAGAAACAGAGAGAGAGAAACAGAGAGAGAAACAGAGAGAGAGAGAGAGAGACACACACACACAGAGAGAAACAGAGAGAGAGAGAAACAGAGAGAGAGAGAGAGAGAGGGAGAGAGACAGAGAGGGAGGGAGAGAGACAGAAAGAGACAGAGAGTGATTTAGAGAGACAGAGAGAGACAAAGAGAGAGATAGACAGAGAGAGAGAGAGAGAAAGAGAGAGAGAAAGAGAGAGAGATAGAGAGAGATTTGGCAACTTTAAAGGTGGTTTTATTTTCCAAAACAAAACATCAAAACAAGGATGTTGAATGAAGTTAGCATATTTTCCTTAGCTTGGATATAATCTCATTAATCTTTTTAACTCGAACAAATGCAAACAATACTTTGAAATCCAGCTGTTTTGTGCTTGTCACTTCGACAGCCTCTACCATTCATCTTTCCACAAGCACGTGTGCGGAATGTTGAAGACACACAGAGAAGATACGGTAACCTTTCGGGCGCTGTTTGATGTTCATGAGATCCCCTACCATCTCTCAGAGCATCGTTAAGGTTTTTAGAGGCACAGCAAGAGCTCAGCACTGAGCCACAACGTTCTCATTACCTTACTGTCTAAACTCTACTGAGTTGGCGCCTTGCATCATTACTGCAGGAGCTGCACTCATCTATTTTACTGAGTCTTGTTGTAGCCGCTCTAAAGATACTGCCTGCGTGGCTAGCGTGTTTACCCCCGTACGTTGCAGCCTAGAGGCCTTCACTGCAAACTGCATTACATAAGGAGGGTGAAGATAATCATCGAATAAAGCAAAAAATCCACCAATATTAAGGTGAATTTTTATTTCCTCTCCCCGGGCCACCACATGCACATTCTAGCTTTATTTAGACCCAGCTTTTGTCTTCATGTTTTCCCGACAAGGTTTTCTTTTCCAAAAGTCGACGTTGTTGTGTTCAGTATATTTTGTCACGTTCTTGAATCTGAATATGTCATAAAGTTGTATACAAACCGTTACAACTGGGAACCTATGAGAGCCTTTTTGGGGGTGGGGTGGGGTGTGTGTTTAATTTCCCTGGTTCTGATTGCTCTCCTCACTCAGGCGTTTTAATTCTGAGAATTTCGTCCTCTTTCCTACTTCAAAGTCATCCCCATATGCAGCTCCTTCAAACCTGTAATTGTGCTGAAAGCGCGTATTCATATAGCTTTTGTGTAACGTCCATGGTCTTTTAATTGTGTTCGTTGCTTTGTATTTTCAACGTTATCTGAGCATTCTGTGGCTACCCAAGCAGCGACCCACTGAGTCGCTACGTAGAGCCATACCGACATTCGGTAACACTATACACTAAGCCACGTCAAGTGCCTTTTTCACGACATGCTTACAGCGTCTCATCTTTAGCGTCATTGGCGCTCCTGCCTTTTTATGCGTGTGTTAAACGAACCACTGATTTACAACTGTGCTGTAAACTTACGGCTGAATTGCTTGAACTCTTTCTCACACATTTCCTCCCTTCGCTTCGATGGATATCATTGGTAGGTAAATCGAACGTGGGAAGGTGGCTACTGTGGAAGGAGCGACAAAAATGGCTGAAATGCCGCAGACCATCGAGAAAACATGTCAGGACGGAGCGATTCTGGCTGTAGCCCAAGACGGGGTCCGACCCAAGTGCTGGTGCGACAGTAATATGTCTAGACACTGGCATCCTGGTCCCGATCTCCCTTCTCCCTCTCTCCCCTGCCTTTTCTGTTGGCAGCAGTGTGCACGCTGGCAGCGGTTCGTCTATGTGCAACACGTGCCTCGCGCCCATTCAGCAAGATGCGGTTCTCCGCTGCGAGAGAGTGTGTAACCGTTCGATAGGACAACACGAAATACGAGTATAAACAGCGGCAAACAGTAGCGCAAAGTTTGCTTCATACGCTATGAAACTGATACTCCAAAGGGATTAGTGATGCAGGATAATCTCTGGAGAAGCAAACATGAAAGGCGTTTAAAACTTTCCGCACCATTTGTTTAGAAAGGAAGTGGCTTCCTCACTGGTGATGGTTAGGATAAGTATGAAGATGATGGCGCCACCAGTGATGCTGCTGCTGCTGATACTGGAAACAGTAGTGGAGGCGGCGGTGGTAGTGGCGGTAGTGGTAGTGGTGGCAGCGGTCGTGGAGGTGTTGGTGGTGGCAGTAGTAGTGGTAATGGTAGTAGCAGTAGTAGTGGTGGTGGTGGCGGAAGTGGTGGTAGTGATAGTAGTAAGATAGTGGTGGTGGTAGTAGTAGTAGCTGTAGTAGTAGCAGCAGTAGTAGTAGTAGTAGTAGTAGTAGTAGAGTAGTAGTAGTCGTTGTAGTGGCAGTAGTGGTGGTGGTGGTGGCAGTGGTGGTAGTGGTGGTGGCGTCGAAGGTGGTGATGGTGGTCATGGTGGTGGTGGTCATGGTGGTGGTGGTCATGGTGGTGGTGGTTGTGTTAGTGATTGTGGTGGTGGTGGTGGTGGTGGTGGTGGCGGCGGCGGAGGTGGTGGTGGGGTTCATGGTGGTGGTGGTTGTGTTAGTGATTGTGGTGGTGGTGGTGGCGGAGGTGGTGGTTGTGCTGGTGCTGGTGCCATGATACCCATCATAATACATCAAGGAACATGAGGTGTGACTGACACTCGAGGAAGGCCGTAAGCATATGAGACATTCATGCTGGTGTCGTTGCTCGTGTCGCTCCTTCGACCTTGACAGTTGGGGTCAACAGCGAAGTGTGAGCGAGGTCAAGGTCACGCGGTGTCACAGCACCCTGCGAGGTTCCTGTTTGTTTTTACAACTGCTTGCCATCTTGAATTCTGACATTCTTGTGCGGGCTTCATTTCCTGTCCTCGCTTGAGGTTGTCATCGGCCACATCCTGTGGCAGACTGATAGATGGGAATCGGGCAGCAGATAGACTTGTGCACACACACAAATCTACCATGCATACTGTCTGATAGGATTCGTCTCGGGTTGAAAGGCGTATTGCATTGCAACTGCCTTGGTGAGCTCCTGCGTTCGGTTTACGACCTCACCTCTTTGTCATTCCTTACCAATTTTACGCTCAGTGCCAGTCATGGCGGGACACGTAATCCGCAGTCCCAGACGCTTGAGGCAAGACTCTATGCATGGTACACATGCTTTGATCCTCCGCGGTGATTTGCATCACAGATCGAGTCGCTGAGCTGCTTGTGGCGCTGTGATTCGCTCTCTGTCCTGGCAGACCAGTCGCTCTTCTCTTTGATCCTTGACAGCTCACTCGTCATGCGCGGTCTGGTGCTGTTGGCACACTTTGTATGGGAGGTTCGCAAACGCACGCAGCTCTCCTCTCCTACAGAGTCTCCAGAAACGGCCCACAAAGATGATTGTCCGTTTTGCAAAGGGAGATATAGAGGCATCGCTCTTATTACGCTCTGCGCGACTCCCGATGTCAACCTCGCTTGCATTATGTGAACCTGAGCCAGTATTGAATCTGGCACAGTTCGCAATGAATGAGTAATAGACTTGACCCTTCGCATTACAGCATTGCGTCAAAATTAGTTTGCTCTGATACTATTTCTTTCTCCACTTTTTACAGAAATCATTCAGATGTCAAAACTTGTTTCTATTTCATCACAAACATTTTATCGAATAAACGCTTGTTTATTGCCTTAACAAAAGTAAGTTATGAGTTTTGTGTAAAATAGTCTTAGAACTACTTTAACGGCGTATGTCAGGGAGCAGGTCGGTTATCCCACAAGCCTCTTGTGTGACCCTCATTTGAAAATTTCGGACGAAATCCTTCCATCACGTGATGTCAACTGTGCTAGAGACTGTTTCGCCGGTAGGCGAAGTCTCTAGGGAACTAGAATGCCTTGCTTGTTATTAGGATATATGATACGCTACAAGTAGATATCGCTGGACCTCGCATTACAATGAGTTGTATGATATTCTGCGTTGTGGTCTTAAAAGCGAAACACGTTGTTCTTTTCACACAGTGACAGGTATTGTTTGTGACTGTTATCAGTGCGGGAAATCGAAAAATGTGTGTGTGTGTGTGTGTGTGTGTGTGTGTGTGTGTGTGTGTGTGTGTGTGTGAGAGAGAGAGAGAGAGAGAGAGAGAGAGAGAGAGTGTGTGTGTTTTTTTCTTGTTAATCACTTTGTTTAAAGCATCAAACGTGATAGCACATGTAAGAACAAGGCTAAAGTTGAAAAATGACAAAATTAAATATTTCAACCAAAATAGTATTCATTAATTCTAGCACATTCCAGAAAATAGAACATGTTCATAGAGGAAATCCTTTTTTTACTTTAAAGTTCAGAAAAACAATTGCATAGCGTGATGTGCTCATTACATTTCTCTTCGTTTCCTCAAAAACTGTTTTTCGACTTTAGCCTTGTGTACCCTGTACGGTCACACATGTGCACCACTATCTGCACAGTGCACACAATTTAACTTTTTCTCACCAAACACTGGCAATGGATGGCGTGGTTGCACAGTTCGAGAACACAAGAGACGAAATGGGAAGGTGTGGGGTGGGGGGTAGGTAGCGGGGAATGAAATCGAGGATGTAGTAAACGCACGTGCTTCGTCGCGTCATCTCAACCAAAGAAAATCGAATGCAGAGGAAACATGTAGTAACTCATGATTTCTAGCCTTGAACGCACCTTCGTAGCCTCAATCTTCTTAATCGAAGTGAGGCGAAACAAATTCGGAAGGCTGACGTCTGGAGCCGAGGAGCTCCGAAGAGGGCCGAAGTGTGGTGACTTTAAAATTATCTTTGCAAAACGGACTACCGTCCCCCGCAGAATCACATTGCTCACAGCAGAGTTTTTCCTCGCACTCCTCAGCAGGAGTGACTGACATGTTTCCCCACCACGTGATTTGTTTGGAGTGCTCTTCTCGCCGTGTGTACACGCTACGCTTCGGCCGTCGCCAATACGACTGCTTGATCGATGACTCCCAGAATTGATTGCTTGCACATCGATTACCTGTTGAATGTTTGGCCTCTGGTGATCTTTGGTTTGGGTGGAGTGCCACCCCACAGCAAACATTCAGATGGAGCGTGGGCTTTGGCGGGTGGCGGAGTTTGGAATTCGCGTGGGCATGCAATCGTCGTGTTTCGTGGTGACGTTTTGGGATATTGGGAGGAGGTGAGCAAGGACGGTTTGAGATTTCGAGAGCATTACACAGTGACCCTTATATTTCATCAGTGTTTGTGTGTGTGTGTGTGTGTGTGTGTGTGTGTGTGTGTGTGTGTGTGCGCGCGCTCGCGCGCGAGTGCGTGTGTGCGTGTGTGTGTGTGCTCGCGCGCGCGCGCGTGTGTGTGTGTGCGTGTGTGTGTGTGTGTTTGTGTGCGTGTGTGTGTTTGTGCGAGTGTGCTTTTGTGTGCGTGTGTGTGTGTGTACGCGTGTGCGCTTGTGCGTGTGTATGTGTGTGTGTGTGTGTGTGTGTGTGTGTGTGTGTGTGTGTGTGTGTGTGTGTGTGTGTGTGTGTGAGTGTCCGTTTTGTGTGGTGTGTGTGAGTCTAACTTCTCGTTCCTTTTTTTCCCCCGGCAATGAATGTAAAACACTTTTGGAATGTGCTGAATGGCTCATACATAATATTTGCTCATGCTCACTGTACACTTCCATGGCGTATGGTTGACATTTTTCGCATATCGCAGTCCCTTTCATGTAGCATGGCTGGCTGAAGGGTGGAAGGGGACACCAAGATATGACTTTCCATGGCCTGGTGAAGGGCAGCGGAAATGCCACCCCAAGGGCGATAGCGACTTTTCTTGAGTTGCACACGGCGGCCTGGTGCTCACCATAAAGCGAAATACCAGTCTACGTCCTGGAACAATAAATTCTTCCCCTGACGCTTCGACGTTTCGAAGTGATCCTCTACACCCACTTCGGCCCAATTTGGAAGCCATAAACCCTGAGAGAACTACATGCTTTCTCCATTCCGCGACGAAGGACCTTTACCACTTGGTATGTTGCAGAGGTAGGATTCGGTAGGCGTGTCCTCACAGGATTGGCTGGACCGATGGAAGAGCAGTAAGATCACATCTTCAGAGGAGATCCATGTTTCTTGCACTGAAGGAAGACGTGTGTCAAAGCGCTTGAGTGACGCATGCCATCCCCTGTTTGGCCATAAGGCTTCCAGCGAAACCAGTCTGCCCATGAAGCGATTGCACGTGATGAATGGGATTGCTTTTACAATGGCCTTGTTTCTGCCGCCTCCGTAACGTCAGAGGCCAAACGGCAATAAATAGAAAACCATCTGGCTCCCGCACGCCCCCTAAATATTGTTCTTGAAATTGCCATATGGTGTCCGGCCCATTTGGCTACAGTGCGCAGTAATCACACTGCCGTCTGCTGGAGGAGTCTTGCAGTGGGCAATAAAGACATGTCACTTGCCCATAGTTTCGCAATGCGCGAACGGAAGCATCCCTAAAATCGCTCAGAGAAAGGTAAATAACGGCGTTTTACCCATAGAACTTTTCCGGTGCTTCAAGTGCTTTCGGGTGATCTGTTTTGAAGCATCTGTCTACATCCCTAAATCATACTCCAAACTGCGCTTCTCTGTTTTGCTTGTCGGGTAGCTATAACGATGTACCTTGACGAAGTGAAAAATGCAGCAATTACTTGATCTACCGGCATGCTAAGGATTGTGCAACTTAAATGAATGCCGCCTCTATTTCTATTATGGCTGGGTGCTCTGTGGAAAAGATCCATCATCTTGTCTACCAGCTCACGGTACTGTGTTCCCAATCTATTCCTTTGCTCTCTCTCTCTCTCTCTCTCTCTCTCTCTCTCTCTCTGGGTTGCTCACTCAATCGCTCACTAAATTCACACATGCTGGCGCACATGAATGCTTTCATAAACTCTAATACAATTACTGACACAAACTCGCTCGAGTCGCCTAGCACGCGTGTGCACCTACTTGCGTATCATCCCCCTCCCCCCACCCTCCACCCTTGCCCATTTCCCCTCCTCCCCCCTCCCCCCCCCCCCCCCTTCTTCTTCCAAAGTCACTCCTAGTAAATACTTCTGACGTTCACCCATTCACACGCAGACGTTCACAGAGATGTAGGCTCTAGGTATACGTCTCCTTGCAAGCAGACAGACACATAGACAGCGACACAATTTACACCTTGGGAAAGTTTGGGCGGAGGAGGAAGCGCTATGTGGTCAGGTGCCGCTCATCTGTTTTCTGTTGTTCCTACGCCGGCACCCCGCTGTTTACGGGGGTCATGCAAATATAAGCATCAGTCGCGACACCTGCCGACCACGCGCCGCATCACAACGCCCCCTGGTGTGAAGACACGCGGCGACGTAGACAGGAGGAAACAACTCTCGTTGTGTTTTGGAGTGTGGCCACCATGTTGGAATGAACGCATCATATTTTGTCGAGAAGGTTGACATTTCCTTGTGGCGCTCCCCCTTGTTATCCTATACACTGGCAGTCGAGGTGTTTATGCTGCATTCCTGGGATGTATTTCGGGAATATACACCTGTTAAGCGGCCAAACGAAAAATAATCTCAGATTGCAGTCTGCATTTCTGTAAGCATCCCTGCACAGATGGAGACAACAGTCTCTTTAGATGAATATGTTCTCTTTTGCACAGTTTTCCTAAGAAACTTCTTGAGCACAGTGATAGCGCATGGGACCTGCTTTGAAAATGCAGTTGTAATGTGCGTGCGTGGTTTTTCAAGTCTCTTTCATTTTTTACAATTGTTTTGTCTGTCTGTTGCCTTGTCAGCTCCTGTATCGGTATGTGTTATCATGTAACCTAGGCCGCGAACATCCGTGGTAGTCCGTCGGCCTGACCTGCCAGGCCGATGACCGATCCATACGCCTGTCTGGGATCTTTCCGCGGACCTATCACTTTCTTTCCGTCGTTTGTGATTTGAAGAAAACAAAAATCCTGAAGTCTTAAACCAGTAAAAAAATATTCTCAGTGGAGTTGGCACGAACGAATGGGTGAGGAAGTCTTTGTAGAGCGTCACCTAGATGTACATGTATATTTGACTTATTTGCACTGACAAACTGCCTGTGCTTGTCTTCCAGGCTTTGGGGAGGACGAGGACTACGACCAATTCCCAGAGCGACTGATGCCCAGCTTCCTGCCCAAGCCTTCGAACTTCACCTTCAAAGAAGGACAGCTTGCTCGTCTGGAGTGCGCTGTTGAAAACCTGGGCACAAAGAACGTGAGTGGTGTCATTGTTGTTTTCGTTTGACAGACAGTTGTTGAAAAATCATTCACCTTACACTGGACATTAACCCTTTATCTCTGACGTGTCCATCTCTCTGCATCTGTCTGTCTTTTCTTGATTCGTTGTCTCTCAGTCTCAGTTTGTCTCTCAGTCTCACTCTGTCTCCCTGTTTCTCTGTTTCTGTCTTTCTCTGCCTGCCTGTCTGCCTGTATGTCTGGCTGGCTCGCTGGCTGCCTGCCTTCTTCTCTCTCTCTCTCTCTCTCTCTCTCTCTCTCTCTCTCTCTCTCTCTCTCTCTCTCTCTCTCTCTCTCTCTCTCTCTCTCTCTCTCTCTCTCGCTCTCTCTCTCTCTCTCTCACTCTCTCTCTCTCTCTTTCTCTCTCTCTCTCTCTCTCTCTCTCTCGCTCTCTGTGTGTGTTTCTGTCGGTCACTCATATATATACACTGCTACTTGTTTGCCTACGACTACAGTTGGAATGGTGGTCCTGACGACTGCAGTTTACGTCGAGAAAAAAAAGTCATGTAGTTGCTTTAAGTTTGTGAAGTCATCTCATTGCCAGTGTCTCCCTGAGCTCCTGCAGACCGAGCCATGTTAATGATTTTTGTATTACATGTTTACATAGGCACTGTTTGTTGTGCTATATCCTGTGATGAGTGCACCTTATGCAAACTTGTCGTTCACTTAATGATCATAATGATTGTGGCATTAGTAGTGAGGAGGAGGAGGAGGAGGAGGAGGAGGAGGAGGAGGAGGAGGAGGAGGAGGAGGAGGAGGAGGAGGAGGAGGAGGAGGGGCGACTTTGGCTCTGACTGCAGGAGGAGGAGCAGCAGAAGCAGCAGCAACATAAGCAGCAGCAGCAGCAGCAACAGCAGCAGCAGCAGCAGCAGGAGAAGAAGAAGAAGAAGAAGAAGAAGAAGAAGAAGAAGAAGAAGAAGAAGAAGAAGAAGAAGAAGAAGAAGAAGAAGAAGAAGAAGAAGAAGAAGGGACTAATTTTCAGACGACCGAGAGAAACACAGGCAGAGCGAGAATGAAAACGAGAAATGGAATACGAACCCCTAAAAAGTATGTCCTGAGGAAATGCAGAAAGCTCAATAAACGGAAAAAATAAGATATTTTTGCATTCCACTCCAAGAATTGAAATAATTGAAAAGAGCATTATCGAATTCCAAAGCGAGATTTTATCAAAAATCGATGCGAGCGGGAATGCGGTGAGGAAAGTTCTTACGAAATATTACTATTTCACAGCACCACTTTATCACATCAAAGGCGTTTCAAATCGACTGGGAGGAATTTCAAACGTTCAATTGCCTTCTTTGCTGGCTGCCCGGAGGCAGTGTTGCGTATGCTCCACGGAGTCCATTGACATGACCACCAGTCAATATGCAGCCAGCCACTTGTGAAAATAATGAAATTGTTGTGCGCCGTGGCTTGAAAGCAGAGATATTGTCTTGACAGTGTCTTGCTGTGTTTTTGTCTCTCGCCACTTTCCATTCGTTCTCCCATCTACGCAGTGAGTAGCATTTTCTTTCTGAGGCGAAAGTTTAGCAATGGTAGTCGTTATTTCTCCCATCTATATCTCTCTTTCCCTTTCTTTCTCTTGCCCCCCCTCTCTCTCTCTCTCTCTCTCTCTCTCTCTCTCTCTCTCTCTCTCTGTGTGTGTGTCGCTCTGTCCCCCTCTCTGCGCGCAAGTGTGTGTGTGTGTGTGTGTGTGTGTATGTGTGTGTATGCCTGTGTATGTGTGTGTGTTTCTCTGTCATTTTGCTCCCCTGTGAGTGTTTTCTGAGACTAGCTGTCTATATGGCTGTCTGTCACGGAATAAAGCAAGCTTATATCGTCGATAGCTCCCTGTGCATAAAGTTGCCTCGCTCAGTTTTTGAAGTTCTGTTTCAGAGCTGCTTCGAGCCATATGGACAGATCTTTCCAAAACATCTTGAAGATTTAATTTTCCTTTGTCCTATTTCGACTTTCCCTTCAAAGCGCTTTTCTCTTTATTCAGACCAGAAAGTCTTGGATCCCAAATCTGCTCTCACCAATCGACCAGTTCCACAGTGATCCTGGGCATTTGTCTGAGAGTGTCTGGATCTGAGACGGGCTGAGTCTGGGATATTAAAGGACCTTAGTTGATTACAGTCTGTCTCTCTTTATTGGGCGGATCTTTTGAAAGCTAGCTTTGAGAGGAAAATCCTGCAGCCTAAGGGAGTATCGAACCCGGAGCTGTGGGGGTGAAAAGTGCAAGGTCACCTTGAGGTTCTTGGAGGAGAGTGGCATGGCTAGTCCAGTGAGGGACACCTCCATTTATTGCCTGACAGGAGTAATTAGTGAAATGGAAATTGGGCATTGATCGAGGTGTTGCATGGATAATTCATTAGTGTCCGAACCGATGCCCAGTCCTCCTATCGGAACAACGACGCGTGCTCAGCATGAGACGATGAAGGTTTGTCAAGGGATCTATCATACTAAAACTGTCATTTGGTCGAACGCTCTTTAGTTAGTGACTTCTTCATCTTAATAAGATTATGCCTTTGATGAGGCGCAATAACTCTTTGGTAATATGCACGGTGAACTATAGTGTGCTTTGAGCCAGCAGGATATGATTCCAGTCGACATGACGCTATTGGTTTTACTAGTGCTTTAAATACGATAAAGAATTAAAGAAATAAACACACGAAAAAATCGATGGTTGAACTGATACTATGGCCATTTTTATTGTTCTTTAAATAATGAAAAATCCTATTACAAGGGTGTAGGGGTATTTGTTTGTTTATTTCTTTGCTTGCTTTTGGTTTTATTTCAGACACAAAACTCCTGAAAGGGAGAGGATGCAGATATGGTACGTTTCTTTTGCAGTTGCTGGTGCCATACTCAATAGTTTTTACCGCAACCACGAGCAGTCAGTGTAGTGAAATGAGAGGCAGAGAGGAACTGTCAGTGCTGTTCAGACCGCCTTTCTCTCCGTGCAGGTGGTGTGGCGCCGCGCCTCACTCCCCAACTGTCAGTGCTGTGCAGACCGCCTTTCTCTCGTGCAGGTGGTGTGGCGCCGCGCCAGTCCCCAACTGTCAGTGCTGTGCAGACCGCCTTTCTCTCCCAACTGTCAGTGCTGTTCAGACCGCCTTTCTCTCCGTGCAGGTGGTGTGGCGCCGCGCCTCACTCCCCAACTGTCAGTGCTGTGCAGACCGCCTTTCTCTCCCAACTGTCAGTGCTGTGCAGACCGCCTTTCTCTCCCAACTGTCAGTGCTGTGCAGACCGCCTTTCTCTCCCAACTGTCAGTGCTGTGCAGACCGCCTTTCTCTCCCAACTGTCAGTGCTGTGCAGACCGCCTTTCTCTCCCAACTGTCAGTGCTGTGCAGACCGCCTTTCTCTCCGTGCAGGTGGTGTGGCGCCGCGCCTCATCCCCCAACTGTCAGTGCTGTGCAGACCGCCTTTCTCTCCCAACTCTCAGTGCTGTACAGCCCGCCTTTCTCTCCCAACTGTCAGTGCTGTACAGACCGCCTTTCTCTCGTGCAGGTGGTGTGGCGCCGCGCCTCACTCCCCAACTGTCAGTGCTGTACAGACCGCCTTTCTCTCCCAACTGTCAGTGCTGTACAGACCGCCTTTCTCTCGTGCAGGTGGTGTGGCGCCGCGCCTCATCCCCCAACTGTCAGTGCTGTGCAGACCGCCTTTCTCTCCCAACTGTCAGTGCTGTGCAGACCGCCTTTCTCTCCGTGCAGGTGGTGTGGCGCCGCGCCTCATCCCCCAACTGTCAGTGCTGTGCAGACCGCCTTTCTCTCCCAACTGTCAGTGCTGTGCAGACCGCCTTTCTCTCCCAACTGTCAGTGCTGTACAGACCGCCTTTCTCTCCCAACTGTCAGTGCTGTGCAGACCGCCTTTCTCCCCCAACTGTCAGTGCTGTGCAGACCGCCTTTCTCTCCCAACTGTCAGTGCTGTGCAGACCGCCTTTCTCTCCGTGCAGGTGGTGTGGCGCCGCGCCTCAGTCCCCAACTGTCAGTGCTGTACAGACCGCCTTTCTCTCCCAACTGTCAGTGCTGTGCAGACCGCCTTTCTCTCCCAACTGTCAGTGCTGTGCAGACCGCCTTTCTCTCCCTGCAGGTGGTGTGGCGCCGCGCCTCAGTCCCCAACCCCATGACGATAGGACGGCGGCGCTTCGTGAGCGACAAGCGCATCAGCGTGGAGCACGAGCCCATGTCGCAGAGCTGGAACCTGCTGATTCGGAGTGTCAAGCCGGAGGACAGCGGCCGCTACGAGTGCCAAATCAGCTCCACCAGACGAGAGCTACGTCACTTCATCCACCTCCACGTCATTGGTGCGTCAGGGGACGCTACTCTGCCTTTCGACGCCATAGGGTTCATTCAGGGCACGATACAATTTTCTGCCCCTACATTTATGAGAATAATACTTTTAATTATAATTTAACTTTAAAAAATGTGTGGATGTCCCGCCTGCCGCATGCACGAGACATGGGGTCTGATAAAAAGTAATCGTAGTGGAAGAGACAAGACCGTAATCATAATGCTAATTGAATACAATTCAACACAATGCAGTAGAGTACAATACAACACAGTACAATACAACACAATGCAGTGTCATGTATACTCATCAGCACTGTGTACTACAGTACACTGCAGTACAATACAACAATACTGTATTCATTCTGCATGGACATGTAGGTGCAGATCATCAAAAGAAGACTAGGATAGCACGCTGCCTAGGAAACGGATAGTTAATACGGGCCATCACCATCATAAAATCAATTATCTTTTTCATCTAGGAGATATTTAGATGTCGGAGATAATTGTATTATGCTTACTAATAAATGAAAACAGTGAGATGGATTGATAGATTATATTTGTACTTTTCAACATTAATATTGCTGACTTGCTAAACAACAATCTTCAAATCGACATACTACTGGGATTTCAGTGTTTGTTATTTCTTAATTAATCCTCTCATTGAAGGCATTGTCACGTTTCTCTTTCACTTTACATCCAACGATGTTTTTAAAGATACTTATAATATTGACATATATGAAAAGCAAACTGCATCCTTGTTTGACGTGAGTTTGTAAAACGCCATATGCGTTTCTGGATGAATGAAGTGCCAATTGCCCCCAAAAAATCATTTTCAAGGTGGTCGTATATTTTTCTTAATCAGGTGTTGTTTCTCTCAAACGTTTCCTATCTTCTCTCTTTCAAACGTAATCGTAAAGAGCACGTCCTCAGAAGTCCCACGCGGAAAACTGCGCATAAACTCTATGAAGATAGTCGCTATTTAAAGGCTGCGCGAATGTTTTTGCTCTTCGGGTGCTGTAATATATTTCCATACGTGCCTTTACAGAACAAAAAGGAGTGTATATACCGGCTGGAGATGAAACGGAAGGTGAGACTTCTTTCATGAAACAGTTTGTGCACGTTTGTAAAGTTGGATATAGTATACAGTACAATGGAAACCATTTGGTACAGTGTGATCATGTACTCTTCGTGTGTGTAGGTATGTGTCTCTTATATATTTGTGTCTTTAGATATGCCTATGTGTTTTCATGTTTTCCGGTCCTTGTATCTATATTTACTTGTAAATACAATAATGATTGCACGCATGTGTGTTTGAATGCGAATGCGCTATCGTGCGTTTTGGTGTGTGCGTGCTTTCCCTCTGTGTGTGTGTGCGCGTGCGCGCGCGTATTTCTGTGTGTGTGTGTGTGTGTATGCATGCATGTG
>JAWQFJ010023245.1:27500-32500 GCA_034096865.1 Theodoxus fluviatilis | reverse complement strand
AAACGTATTTTTCTGATAACTGCATCCGTCATTATTTCTGGCTCTGCTAAAATGGCACACATCTTGTGAAACTTGTAGAAGCTGAGAAAGAGGATGAGTGGGCTAGACCAGGAGAAGTCGACGAGGAAATCGAGGAGAAAAGGAAGAGCGCAGAAAGAGGTAGGACTCTCCACTGTCGCGTTTGCAGCGAAACCTGCTGTAGCCTTTGCCTTGCATGGAGATGTTTGCCGATATTTTATCCCCCTTTTTTTGTCTTACCACAGTATGCTAACTGAAACCATTGCGCTCACGCCGCCTCTGCCCCGGCAGCATTTCCCATTGTTTCTATTTTTGAATGGAGAAATGTCATTGTTACTATTTTTATCAGTCTCGCTCCTGTTAGGCTCTCTTACGAACGGGATGTCACGTGATGCATCTGGTGTCATCCGCTGTACTTTTCCAATCACTGACGTCACAGTGGTACGGTTTCTTTTGTAAAGCAACCTTATCCTCTTTCTCTACTTCTCCACGTAACTCAAACTCTGAATCATCAATGCCTGCATGCCATTTGAACTGCAGTGAGTGCTGATGAAACGTGTTTGTCATTGAGAGACAAGACAAGCCTCGACCAAGAGCATCGCACGGCGTGCCAATAACGAATATAGAATGCTACTTAATAACTTCGCTGTGCAGAAATCACGGAAAATATCCTTATTGGGAATTGTATACTTGTCTGCTGTTGACCAAGGCCACGCTTTTGATGTTTTATGACAAGCGTATTTGTGTATACTTGTAGAAAGTCATTGAAGCGATGAGGCAAGGTCGTACTTGCTTGAGTGTTAACCTGGTACATCGTCGCTAACCTTCTGTGCATCGTCTGTATGTCTGTGTCCTGTCCCATTACAGATGACTTCTATTATACAAGAAATGTGTCAGGAAAATATGGTAACCTTTCGTGTAGTTGATCGTGCTGTCATTGTTGTGTTCTTTTCTTTCTCTACGAGGCCAACCAGTCTGCACAGTTTTGTATGAAGCATTTGAAGTACAAATAGAAATACACCTGTTCTTGGAGGTTATGATCATGGTGTCAATTGTATAACATGTGTGGTTAACACAAAATGTGTCATATTTGATGTTCTGGACATTAAGCATATAATCTACACAGCTAAGGCTGTGTCTCTAAATACGAGTCTCTTAGTGTTTTGTTTTAGGTAGTCATCAGTCATCTCAAATGTGTAAATCATTATGTTTAAACCCGAGTGTTCATGAACTTCGTTTTCCATTGCCTTATTATCGAGGCATATGTTTTCAAAAGGACTGTAAGTTCAGCACATGTTTGTTGCATTTTTGAATGCTTCGCAACTGGTTACCCTCTTTATTAAAAAAATATCACGTTGTTGGCCATTTCATTTTCATGTCAAGTTTTCTTTTGTTTTTGACTCACATGCGAAGCAAAAGTGAGTCTATGTACTGAGCCGTGTCGTCCGTCCGTCCGGGCGTCCGTCCGGGCGTCCGTCCGGGCGTCCGTCCGTCCGTAAAAAAACTTAAACGTTGGATTTTTCTCGGAGACTATTAAGTCTATCAATACCAAATGTGGCATGATGGTGTATGATGACAAGGCCTCAAAAAACATACATAGTGACTTGACCTTGCTTCAAGGTCAAGGTCACAGGAGCCATAAATGTGGTCTCAAAAACAGTCATTTTTCACATTTTCCCAATTTTCTCCCACGTTATTGAGAATGGCGACCTCAGCTACAAGTGGTATATAGGTCAAAGCAAGCCCTATCTATTGATACCAGTTTGGTTGACCTTGCTTCAAGGTCAAGGTCACAGGAGCTCTTCAAAGTTGGATTGTATACATATTTTGAAGTGACCTTGACCCTGAACTATGGAAGATAACTGTTTCAAACTTAATAATTATGTGGGGCACATGTTATACTTTCATCATGAGACACATTTGGTCACATATCATCAAGGTCAAGGTCACTTTGACCCTTATGAAATGTGACCAAAATGGGGTAGTGAACCACTAAAAGTGACTATATCTCATGGTAGAAAGTGCCAATAAGCACCATTGTGCTTCCTATGTCTTGAATTAACAGCTTTGTGTTGCATGAACTTGGATGACCTTGACCTTGGGTCAAGGTCACATGTATTTTGGTAGGAAAAATGTGTAAAGCATTTCTTTGTGTATGATGTCATTGGTAGGTTTAGTTGTTTGACCTTGACCTTGAAGGTCACCTGAAGGTCAAGGTCATATAAAGGTCAAGGTTAAGCATGTGAGTCGTATGGGCTTTGCCCTTCTTGTTCTTTTTTATAACGAAAGACTAAAATCACGTTTGTGACACAAGAAGCCTCAGTTGAGTTATGTAAAGCACAGCTGAATTTGCAACAGGACTTTATTTTGTAGTATTTTACCAACAACAACAAAAACAATATGTCATCAATGTCACCGTTTTGTTGCGTCTGTGTGCTTTTTAATGTCGTTGTCACATCTGATGCAGCTTGGATGAAACTGCAAGCATCATGCCAACAAGGTTACTCGCTGTCCGCTTCACTGAATGTCTTTCAGCAGTCTTTTTCACGTAGCCCTTGCTGACTAGAATAGCTTTCAGGATTCAAAAGGCAAGGTAGTGACCAATATCGCCACACAGTGCTTTTGTCCTAGGCTAGACGGTGGTTTCTCGTGAAACGTAGAGCGTGACCTACTTGCATGTGAATAACATGACGTGTTCACACGCCGAATTTTGTGATTGGACAATGCCCCGCAGAGATGACTTTCCCCCGCCTACTCTTGTTATCTTAACTGTGATTAGCCGGCTGTAACGGTGAGCTTTTCGTGAAATCTCGGACCCACATACATGTATTGTTTTATTTGTTGCGTGTGATTACACAAACATTTTTAGAGGAAAGTATAATTTGTTCGGGTAATAAGGTGAGAAAACGATGAAAATCCATATTTCGGGTGAAAACGTCATATCATTCATATGCAAGTAGGTCGCGCCCTACGTTTCAGGATCAACCACCGTCTAGCCTATGACACTTTGACAATAGACAATGCGTTTTTAAGAGTTGTTTGCATTGAACTCGAGAGCTTGCTAGTTGTGATGCATGTAAAATGTGAAAGAACGATATTTTGAAAGACCTCAGGAGATTCTTGTAACAGGGATAGATTCTTCAGATATATGTAGATGTTTGTGTTTGTTATTGGCATTTGTAAGCATTGTGTGTCTTATGTCCGCATATAACTCTGCTTACTAATCTTTCCTCAACACGTTTGTCTTCCCTCTCCATTGCAAGCATTCATGACAAAAAAGCTGGTCATTTCCTCGACGATATATGAGTTTTGGTCAGCCCGTATTTTTTATATGTCGTTTCACGTCCACTGTTCAAGTTAGTTTCATCAGGGAGAAGTTGCAGATGAGAATGATGGACAGGGGCGAGGAGGAAGAGGAAGAGGAGGACGAGGACGAGGAGGACGAGGAGGAGGAGGAGGAGGAGGGGGGGGAGGAGGAGGAGGAAGAGGAGATGATGATGATGTCAACCCATGTTTAAACAGCAATCTAAATGGAAACTGGACGTTTTATCTGGTGCTTTCATAGATGAACTCCTTGTTCACTCACTACATTCCTTGTATATCTTCCAACAGAGATACAGATTTCGGGCTCCAACTATATTGAGCGCGGCGGCACGATCAAACTAACATGCAACGCCACAGGGGAAGAGTACACGCCAGAGGAGCTGGACTGGTTCAAAGATGGAGACAAGCTGACCACGGACTTCACTCGAGAGATCTTCATCCAGAAGCGCGTCTCCCTGACGACCAAGACCATCATCAGCATACTGGAGATAAGGAACGCCATGCTCACTGACGCCGGAGTCTACATTTGTCGCACTTCTACTCTTCACGTGACCAGCACCAGGGTCAACGTCCTCAATGGTACGTGTAACACGTGCTGCATGCGTTTGCACGGAACGCACGTCATAGTGCACGGTGCACTTTATATACATAGTGCTTACGTTTTGTTGCATAGGTAGTTTTGCAGACGTATAGACTTAGCCTTGATGGAAGTAGTGCACTGAGTCAAAGCATATGCGTCCAGATTGGTGTAAATGAATCCTTTATTCGCACACGCTTTCAGTCTTGTAGCGCCTCCCCATGATTCTCTCCTTCTATTCTTCCTGTCTATTCAGCCTATCCCTCACGAAATTCGATCGTATTCTCACCGACAATATCTTCACACATGAAGTCGCACGTGAGAGTTTACCCTGTGTTTAAGTTTACGATGATGAATAAAGATAGTTTTGGGGAGGACAAAATAACAACAACAAAACAGAGAACAAAGGCGGAAATATCATTTAATGGGGAGAGACATGAAAGAGTGCAAAGCACACATACGTGTCAACGATTTTGACATTAAAATATGTTTTTAATAAATGCATAATTCATCACGTATTATGATATATTTACAGTATACTCCTGCACATATTCACAGTTAGCCTACGAAACAGAGACGCGTGAATAACAACTGCTGTGCATTAATGAACAACTTCGCAAGAGTCGAGAACCTTGAACAGAGGATGAGGAGGGAAAGTACAGCGATGTCTTCCTCACTAGCTAGGACTACAAGTCATGGGGTTTCAGGAATTCCTCCGGGATTTCTGGTTGCTAATGACAGACGCACTATCCTGCAACAGAAGCGAACACGAAGGCTGTGCTATATTCAGGCAAGGGATGAAGCACTGACATAATACTACTGGCCAGGCAGGACATTTCCAGTGTTTCATTTAGACCCCATGTTGAGTGCAGCAGTACTGCCGCAATGATCACTGAGTGTGTTCTCCGTCGGTGGCCAGGAAGTGTACGCCTCTGCCTCACAGCAGCGAAGTAATGCGTGAAAATCGGAACATTAATGGATTTCCTTGGCACATGCCTGAAAGAGTGTGCCATACATCGAACATGGTTGGACTGGTGAGGTTAACTGTATGATTTGATTCTTTTTCTAGCAGTAGTTCTCT